>CAUYQV010087108.1:0-19020 GCA_963574575.1 Galagoides demidoff | reverse complement strand
AAGCTATCCCCCTGGGTAGAGTGCCATGGCATCACAGCTCATAGCAACCTCCAACTCCTGGGCTCAAGTGAGTCTCCTGCCTCCGCCTCCCAAGTAGCTGGGACACAGGCGCCCGCCACAACGCCCGGCCATTTTTTTTTTGGTTGCAGCCATCATTGTTGTTTGGCGGGCCCGGGCTGGGGATTCAAACCCGCCACCTTAGGTGTGCCTGGCTGGTGCCTTAGCCGATTGAGCCACAGGCGCCGAGCCAAAAATTCTAAGAATTAAGTTTAGAAAATATTTTAAGATTTTCAACTTGGTACCTGTAGCACAGTGGTTAGGGTGCCAGTCACATAACACCCAGGCTGGTGGGCTTGAACCCAGCCTGAGCCAGCTAAACAACAATGACAACTGCAACAAAAAAAATAGCTGGGCATTGTGGCCAGTGCCTGTAGTCCCAGCTACTTGGGAAGCTGAGTCAAGAGAATCACTTAAGCCCAAGAGTTTGAGGTTGCTATGAGCTGTGACACCACAGCACTCTATCAAGGGTGACACAGTGAGACTCTGTCTCAAAAAAGAAAATATTTTAAGACATATAACTTAAACTGTTGTCATTCAATAGCTACTTAGTGACTATTACCTAAGCATCAAGTACAGTGCTAAACAACTGGATAGATAAACAGTGCTGAAAAGACGGCAATGACTTTCAGTCCTCGTGGACCTTTTAATATTGTTGGTGAAGTACACATTTAAAAGGGTTTGAATATGTCTGAATGTATGATTACAAGCTAGATAAGGAAAATCAAAAAACAGAATCAGGGAGACCTTTTTCAGATTTGGTGTTAGGGAAAGACTCTCTGAGATGTAACATTTAAAACTGGAGCAAATTGCCAAGTCGTGGAAGCAGCCTAAATGCCCATCAACCCATGATCAACAAACTGTGCTATATGTATACCATGGAATACTATGCAGCCATTAAAAAAGATGGAGGGTGGCGCCTGTGGTTCAAAGAGTGGAGCTCCGGCCCATATACTGGGGGTGGTAGGTTCAAGCCCAGGCGCAGCCAAAAATACAAAAAAAAAAAAAAAAAAAAAGGAAAGAAATAAAAAAGATGGAGACTTTACATCTTTTACATTTACCTGGATGGAGTTGAAATACATTCTTCTTAGTAAAGTACTGCAAGAATGGAAAGATAAATATCCAATGTACTCCATACTAATATGAAATCAACATATAAACAATTATTATATGTTCCTAAGAATAATAAAATTATATTATAGTTCAGTTCGGGGATAAAGGGAAGCAGAAGGGGGAAAGGGGGGTAGAAGGTGGGAGGGCAGGAGGCGGGATTTCACCTAATGTGCACATTGTGAGGGTGTATAACAAGACCCCTGGGTGAGGGGCTCTTCTAAATTCTAAGGAAAAAAAATAGAAAAAACAAATAATAACAACATAAAAATAAAAAAATAAATAAAATGGGAGCTAAGGCGTGGCACCCATAGCTAAGTGGTTAGGGTGCTGTCCACATGTACCAGGGCTGGCAGGTTCAAACCTGGCCCAGGCCTGCTAAAGAACAATGACGACTATAACGACAACAACAAAATAAATAGCCAGGTATTGTGGCAGGCACCTGTAGTCCCAGCTACTTGGGAAGCTGAGGCAAGAGAATCGCTTAAGCCCAAGAGTTTAAGGTTGCTATGAGCTGTCATGCCACAGCACTCTACCAAGGATGACATAGTGAGACTCTGTCTCAAAAATAAATAAACAAACAAATAAATAAAATGGGAGCTAAAGGATGACTAGTGAAATGAGCCAAGTGAAAAGGAAGGAAAAACATTCCAGGAAAAGAAAACCAGTGAGCAAAGGCCCTGAAGCATGAAAATTTAATGTATTCTAGGCCAACTACTAGAGTATATAATAATGCAAAGGGTGTAGCAGCATGAATGACTGGTCTGGGGAGGCAGCAGGACTTTGTAGACCTTGTTTAGTAGTTTATAGTTTATCATAATTGCAATGGAAAGTCTTTATAGCAGATTATTCAGCCTTCCTTATACATAGAAGGTATAACAAGATTTTATGAGAGTGTACCCCTTTTTGTTACTCCTTTGGTAGAGGAAACATTCATCTGCATAAAACAGCTTTCCTTAAATCTCATGTTTTATGTACAACAACATAACAAAAATAGTTAAGATATCAAGTGATAGTAAACTACCACAGAGCTCTTAGATTTAGCCACAAATGAATGGAAAGATAGTAGTGATTTTTTTATGGAAATACACTCAGTTCTTCCAGATCAACTTATCTTTCTCATATATAGTTTCAACATAGAATTGGCTTAAAATTATAATTTTACCCTTAACCCTCATATCAAATTACCTTGCGAAATGCTGACATAAGAGGTGTGATCTTCCGGTTATCTGCTGCATCCACATCAGCACCTGCTTGCACTAGCAATTGCACTACATCAAAGTGACCACCATTGGATGCCAGCCAAAGTGGTGTATTTCCCTTCTTGTTACGAACATCAATGTGGGCTCCTCTATAAACAAAGAATGTTAATATAGTTTGTTTCCATAAGTGACTGACTTCTTCTAGGTTCCTTTATCATCTTTTATCTTTTACAAAATAACATGCAAATAATATTTCTTTAAAATATCAATAAAGCAAAACAATTTTATTAACTTTACAGGATCTGAAAAGTGAAAGGGACTTCAGGAAGTTCTATATATACTAGCAGAAAATTACTCACCTATGAATCAGGAGCTCACAAAATTTATAGTGACCTTTGTCTGCTGCTATTGTTAAAGCAGTATCTCTTGAGGAAGGCACAGGGGGTGCATTGACATCTGCTCCTTTATCAAGGAGAACTCTTCCAACCTCTGCGTATCCTCCAGAAGCAGCTTCCATCAAAGGGGTAAGACCAGTCTGTTCAAACCAATGAATTATACAACTAAATTACATAATTTCTTAAAAAGACCAAAGCAATTAACTTTTAAGAGGATTCTAGGCTGGTTGCGGTGGTTCACGCCTGTAATCCTAACATTTTGACAGGCCAAAAGGGAAAATCACTTGAAGTCAGTTGTTTAAGACCAGCTTGAACAACACAGCAAGACTGCATCTCTACAAGAAAAGAAAAATTAACTGGGCATTGTGGTGGGCACCTGTAGTCTCTGTTACTCAAAAACTAAGGCAGGAGGATCACTTGAGTTCAGGAGTCTAAAGTTGCTATGAGCTATGATCATGCCACTATCCTTATATCCAGAGCAACAAAGCAAGACCCTGTCTCAAAAAAAAAGAAGATTCTAGTAAAAGAGCTAAGCAGTAAATGTCTATCAATGGATGAATAGATAAAGAAATTATAGTACACACACACACTGAAATGTTATTCAACCATTAAAAAAAAGTGAAATCCTGTCATTTGCAACAACATGGATAGAACTGGAGAACATTATGTTACATGAAATAAGCTAAGCACAGGAAGACAAATCTTCCATGTTCTCATTGATAGATGGGAACTAAATATTAAAACAATTGATTCTGTGAAGACAGAGAGTAGAATAGTGATTACCAGAGACTGGGAAAGGCAGTGGGGAGACAGCATAAAGTGGGGATGGTTAATAAGTGCAAAAATATGATGGGATACGGCCAGTGCCCGTAGCTCAGTGGCTAGACTGCCAGCCACATACAGGTGCTGGTGGGTTCAAATCTCACCTGGGCCTGCCAAACAACAATGACAACTACAACAACAACAAAAAATAGCTGGGCATTCTGGTAGGTTCCTTTAGTCCCAGCTACTAGGGAGGTTGAGGCAAGAGAATCGCTTAAGTGCTGTGATACCACAGCACTTTACCTAGGGTGACATAAGTGAGACTGCTTCAGAAAAAAAAAAAAAAAAAAAAAAAAGGTGGGATAGTTAGAAAGAATAAACAAGATTTGAAAGTACAACAAAGTGACTATAACCAACAATAAGTTATGGTATACTTGAAAATAACTAAAAGAGTGGCATTAGAATATTCCTTACACAAAGAAATGATAAATGCTTGAGGTGACAGATACCCTAAATACCCTAATTTGATTAATACACATTATATGCCTGTATCAAAACATCACATGTACCTTATAAATATGTAATAGTATATACCCATATTACTAAAATTTTTTTTAAAAAGCAATTATTAATCAGCAATATTTAAGCAATATTCAATCTTGAAGTTTACTAAACAGCAAGTGGAAATTATTAAGATTCAGTTAGATATGCTAGAATGAATTCACTTCTAACATACTACCTCATGATAAAAGAAACAATTTCATAACTTCAACACTTTTATAAATTTACTCAGACAAAACTTCTTAGTACAATATAGAAATTAAAACTAAATAGATTAAAATTTCATAATTTTTTTGCATAAGTATCTTTTGTACACTAGTCTCCAACATTTTTGTCAAAGGACATTCCCTGGTACCATTCCCAAAATAGTATAGATTTTTCTACAATTTTTAACAGATAAGCAGGCCACAACTGGATGCCTGTAATAGAAATAGACAAACTGAATGGCAGTAAAAATTCATCTGTCTATGTGTGATAAAAAGTCTGAAGGAAAACTATAAATCCTCATTTCTTTTTTTTTTAAAACAGAGTCTCAAGCTGTTGCCCTGAGTAGAGGGCATGTTGCCATGGTGTCATAGCATGTTGCCAAGGTGTCAAGCAAGCCTCTTGCCTCAGTTTTTCTATTTTTAGTAGAGATAGGGGTCTCACTTTTGCTCAGGCTAGTCTCAAACTCATATGAGTTTAAGCAATCTACGCACCTTGGTGTGAGCCAATGCACCCAGCCTAAATACTCATTACTTAAAAGAATGTAAATGTTGCATTAAACTTTAAGAAATATAATGAAGGAAGTTCAGGGAGAAAATTTCTATTCAAAGCTTTTCAATTTGAAATGGCTATTGGCTGATTATAAAATATTACACCCAAACTACATTTTTGTAGGGTTCTAAATATCTAACAATTCTAAGCAAAGGAATTCAAATCATTGTCATTCTAACAACACCTATTTTCTAAATGTCAAATAGTTATGAAACTGTCAGTCTATTCAATTTTAGATGCCCTAATTTTATAATCTATGAATTATTTGCTCGTTTTTACCAGTAATAAGCACAGGCCTCATTAAAAGAGTTCTTTAAAAATCTACATTATAAGACTTAATACAAATAATCTTACTACATTTAAAAGTTGCATCTCAGATCCTCAAGAATAAGGCTGTAAAAGTCTTATCTTTAATAAAAAAGTCCTGATGGTGATAGAATGTCACTGATCACTACAGAGCATAATTTCCCAGTCTTGCAGTAAGTTATCAGTTTTAACTTATGTAATTTAAAATGTTACATCCAACTTGAGTTGAAATGCCAAATTCCTTCTACTAGAAATATACCTAAAGTAGTTGATAAGTCATAAAATGCTTACCTTTGCCCTATGTTCAACATTGGCTTTTCGGTCCAGAAGCAAACTCACTACTTCTGCTCGGCCCTGGAAACAGGCCAGGGTGAGAGCTGTGTTCCGATTGGTCTCTATCTGGGCATTAATATCTGAACCCATATCAAGCAGCAGTTTCACTGCAGGAACATGTCCATTCATTGCAGCCAACATCAGGGGAGAAATACCTAATTTACTCCCAGTCCTAAGGGGGGAAACGTACTTAGACAATTAAAATAATATGGTGCCTATTAGCATTAAAGATGAAAATGTTTCACAAAAAAGGATTTATTATTATTATTATTATTAAATGATAGCTGTGTACAGTGATGCAATCATGGGGTACAGTGTGGTGTTATCACATACAATTTGAAATATTTTCATTAAACTGGTTAACATAGCCTTCATGTCATTTTCTTAGTTATTGTGTTAAGATGTTTGTATTCTACTTTTAGAAAGATTCGCTAGTACCCTTGTAAGATAAACCATAGAGGTGATACCTTGAGTCGCCCTCCCTCCACCCATCTCTCCCCAAAAAGAAGGATTTCTAATGCCAACAAATAGATTTTGTTTAGACCAAAGATAAGGAATAAGGGATTTCCAACTATATATAACAGTACTTTCTGAAATAAGTCCTCTTTAAAAGCAGTCATATTATTGAAATAAGATGGTATTACTTATAAACAAGGCATAGGAATAATTGTTGGCTTTGTAACTTTAATACTATTTGAATTTAAAATGGTAAACATTTAAGAATAGAAACTTAACTCTAAGACAGTAACTTATTAATCACAAGTAATAAAATGAACAGGTGATACCTCGAATTAATTTCTGCCCCAGCATTAAGTAGAATCTTAATGATATTAACATATCCTCCAGATGCAGCTAGACTCAGTGGTGTATAATCAGACACATTCCTATGTTCTTTATTTGCACCTCGAGCCAGCAGCAAATCTACCACCTACAAAATAACAACAACAGAGAACAGAGTTTACACCAAGGGCTCAGCTTATAATGAAAGAAGTACAAAGAAATGGAACTTACACTTTCTTGTCTGAATAGCTGACTTTTTTATTACATTTCATTAGACTGTAAATATTAAAATACCAGCACTAGAGAAAAATTAAGAAATTCAGAACTTAGAAATCCCAATTATATTGAAATAATAAGATGTTATCCTTTCTATTTGTCAATTATAGGGCAATGAATTTGCATTTCATATGTGTTGTAATTGTGGTTCATTCAACTCCACTAAATGTTAAGGATAAAGGAATTTTTATTTGGTTTTAAGGACAAGAAATAGATTCCTTAAAAGGGCATTTATATTCCAATTAAATTTAACAAAAGTATCCCAATCCTCATAATGTATATGGAACATGTTAAAACAGGTGCAAATTTTACTAAGGCAGCTAAAATATTTATCATGTGCATAATTTAAAATACAAACAAAACATTTACAAAATCAAAATTGACAAACCTCCTGACGTCCACCAGAACATGCCAACGAAAGTGGAGTATCCTTAGTTCGTTCAGATTGTGCTTCTATGTCTCCACCTTTATCCAAAAGGATTTCGACAACTCCAACATGCCCTGCTGTTGCTGCCAGGATTAGTGGTGTGAAACCTAAATCAGAAAACAAAAATCTTAAACAAATTGGTTGTTTATTTATATTAAAGACATTGTTTGAAATTCTCTATTGTTTTGGTTAAAAAAAAAAAACCCACAAAAACCCCATAAACAAAACTGAAGAAACTTCAGATCAGATATTGGTAACATTTAGCATAAAACTGCTACAAACCCTAAGTTGTTAGTGAAAAAAGCCCATAAATGATAAAAAAGAAATGCTAAGTCAATAAAAACTATTATATTTATAATAAGCTTTGATGCCTCAGAACCAACCTTAGAATAAAGGAGAAGGGCAACCACAATATGCTTATCTTTCTTTTTCCTTATTTTTCTTATGACTGAGATAGCCTAGAAACTACTTTTTTTTTTAGAGACAGAGTCTCACTTTGTCACCCTCGGTAGAGTGATGTGGTGTTGCAGCTTACAGCAACCTCCAGCTCTTGGGCTTAGGTGATTTGCTTGCCTCAGCCTCCGGAGTAGCCGGGACTACAGGCGCCTGCCACAATGCCTGGCTACTGTTTTCGTTGCAGTTTGACTAGGACCGGGTTTGAACCTACCACCCTTGGTATATGGGGCCAGAGCCCTACTTACTGAGCCACAGGTGCTGCCCTAGGAACTACTTTTTGATAGTGAAAAGGTTATAATTGTTTTTTTTATTAAATCATAGCTGTGTATATTAATACAACATGATAAAAGGTTACAATTGTTTTGTGATGTGTCTACGCTTGATTTTACTTCTGACTGACATTTCTTACCTTTTTTGTCTCTGTGCTCAATTTTAGCATCCCGTGCAATGAGTACAGATACAAGTTCTTCATGACCACCTGCACAAGCTAGTGTTAATGCTGTGTCATGATTGCTTTCAGTCTAGGAGAAGAAAATATAAGTCAGATTTTGTTCAACAAAAGCGTTATCAATTGAAAAGCAAATAATATTTCTTTTCACAATGAATGTACAATGATAATTTTCTTTTCCAAAGGAAATCTGAATGTGCGAAATAAGTTTAAATAAAGGATCTACTCACATGTGCATCAATGTCAACTGAAGGATACACAGGTGGCATAGACTGGGAAGCCACATTGCTTGGAGTCTGCGAACAGGATTCAGGTGCAAGACATTCTGTGGTCTGAGAGGAACTGTTTGAACCAGTGGGCACTCTGCTACTCACAGCTGAAAAACAATTTTCATATTACTAAATTTTACTTAAAACTGTAAAGTCATTTGTACATAGAAAAACACAGAAAACAGAAATTTCCATAGCAGTAATATAATATATAGTAGTAGTTAAATCATAAGCTTTAGAATATAATAGAACAATTAAATACTAGTTTCAACACTAGTTTTCTGATCTTGGGCAACTTCTCTGAGTATCAATTTTTCTATATGTAGAATGGGAATAATAAGTTACCTGCCTTAGGAGGCTGTTGGAAAGACCACTTGAGATAATGCAGGTAAAACACTTAACATAGTGGTTGATATTTAGTGCACATACACTAAATGAGTACCTTTTCACATTGTCAACAGGGAGAAAAGGTTTCTAATTTTTAAAAAAGGAGTTTTATATCTTACTTTGTAAAAGTCAATTAGATAAAAATACCCTGTGGACAATGCAAAAAAAAAAAATGGGAGAACAAGTTAGAATATTTCTCACATAAATAGGAGGGAGTATGGGTTTTTAAAATTCAAACTTTACTTTGAAAATCTGCTAAAACATCTGAAAATCCTATTATTTTTAAACTGAAAGTTCGAGCTCTACTTGGTACTCTTGAGTTAACTGAAATCATGAGTTTCAATTACTCTGTTTTATGTCTCTAAGTATCTCTCTCTCTCTCTCTCCCCCTCCATCCCTCTGTCCCTCTTTCTTTTTCTTAGAGATAGAATCTCTATCACCCAGGCTGAGGTGCAGTGGGGTAATCATAGCTTACTACAACCTAGAACTCTTGGACTCAATTTATCCTCCAACCTTAGCCTCTCAAAAGTACTTGGGATTAGAGGAATGAGCCACCATGCCTAGCATGTCTTCAACTATTTCTTTTGTTTCATAAGAGATAACATTTGACCTGCAGAGGGGGAAATAGGACCTATCTCGTAGGGTTACTGGGAATAGTCCAGGAGATACTATATGGAAAGCATTTAACATGGTGTTTGGCATATAAGTTCTCAATAAATCTTACTATCAGGTATTTAATAGGACTTTTGGTACTACTATTCACTGTATTAAAAAATAAAGACATTACTATTTACTCAAGAAAGAAAAAAACTCAGAAAAAACATATAATTATTACTAATATAGGAAAAGTCAACAAAGCTTCAGTGATAGGAATAATCACAATCTTATACTTGCATCCATACTAAAAATCAATCAAAGATATACCAGACTTAAAGGAAAATGTAAGCATTTTAAGTGTTGGAAAATGTTTCCTCTCTAGAATTTTGGTATCACTAGATCCCATTTAAAGATACTGTTCACAAGTGTGAATGATTAAGTTTAATATGTTACTAGTTTAAATAACTTAGCAAAGTTTAAGATGCCTGTGTTATTTTTCTATATGAGATATCCCACCCTCTTCCCCACCAATATATATAACCACCTTAACAAAATAAAATTCTGTAGCTTCTGTCATCACACAATTAACATAATTTAACTTTCAATTACAAACAGGAATGATTATTATATATTTGTTTCACCTATAATATGCAAAATAAAAACAAAGCTTAAAAAGTGTTTGTCATTCAATAAATTAAAAGCACACAGTATTTTCTTATATCTCTTCCAAATAGCTGATATATTTGGAAAATAGCTCAAAAGAAAAAAAAAAAAAAAAACTAAAGACCATATATTATAGAACTTAATAGAAAGACTTTAATAGTGGTCCCATAATTATTAACATATACTTAGTAAGGGATTACTTTTCTATTATTATTGTTTATTCATATTATCTTTTTATTACAAAAAGCCCCAGATATTTTAAAAAATTTAAATAGTTGAATACAGCGTTACACCAGTATGATGCGATAAGAGACTTCTTTATGGAGTTAGGTTTTAAAAAATGCTTCTGTGCGTATTAACAGCTCTCTTGCCAAAAATGTGTTATCAATTACTGTGCATTTTTGTACTACATTATTATAAGCATTTTTTTCTCCCTGTAAAAATAACAAGCAGATGTATCCCGCAGAAAGTGACTTTAATAGGATTAATTACAAATGAAAAGTTATAAAAATAAAACTAAAAAATAGCAAGAGGTTTAAAAGGTACATGTGAAATAAAGGTTGTATTAAAAGAAAATTATACCAGGAAATTAATTCTAAAATGTTTCCTACTTCTAAATAAAACAACTCTGAGAACAACTAAGACAGACTGCTACCACAAAGGTCAACATGCAATTCAAATTAAATTTATACACTATTCTAAAAATAGGGCAATAGAAGAACTAGGTGCAATATTCTACCTAATTCTTTATGAAATTGAAGATAGTTTTGTATACATAAATCTTGCTATTAAAAAACTCTTATACTAGGTGTACATAAATTGTGAGATTTTAATAAATTTAAGGGCTATAATCTGTTCTAAATAATAGTAATTTTATTAAATAGTTTCATGTGAATAAAAACCCATACATAAAACATTAACATTAGAGAAAATTATTATTTAAAGACATTTTATTGTTAATCCCCTCAAGATAAAAGAATTTCCTAATTACTTATCTATTCTTAAACCTACATGACTACCACTGAGTTATTTAAAGCAAGATAGTTTAAAACTCCAATATGTGGGCGGCACCTGTGGCTCAAGGGGTAGGGTGCTGGCCTCATATACCAGACATGGTGTATTCAAACCCAGCCCTGGCCAAAAAAAAAAGAAAGCCTAGTAAAGTACCAATAATAATATCAATGCACTAAAAAGTTGTAGAACGGTATTGAAGCTTACATATATATCAAATCTTAATATAAAAAGAAGGCAAACTGTCATTTAATAAAACTTAGAAGTCTAAGGAAATAACATCTTTAAGCTAAATCAGAATTTTCAAATGAAACCTTACTTCATAAGGTTCTTAATCCTGGTTGAACTGAGTTTGAATCTTGGCACTTATTAACAACTTAATTTCCCTAAGCATTAGTTTTTCAATAGAAAAATAAAGGTGGGCTCGGCACCTGTGGCTCAATCAGCTAAGGCGCCAGCCACGTATACCTAAGGTGGCAGGTTCAAATCCCCAGCCCAGGCCTGCCAAACAACAATGATGGCTGCAACCAAAAAATGGCCAGGCGTTGTGGCGGGCGCCTGTGGTCCTAACTACTTGGGAGGCGGAGGCAGGAGACTCGCTTGAGCCCAGGAGTTAGAGGTTGCTATGAGCTGTGACGCCATGGCCCTCTACCAAGGGGTTTTGTTTTTGGCTCCGTCTCAAAAAAAAAAAAAAAAAAAAAAAAAAAAGAAAAAAGAAAAATAAAGGTGGGAAAAGGGCCTATTTTATATGGTTATTATAAATAACCCATGAGATAATATATTAAAGCATTTACCACAGAGCTTGGTCCATGGTAAGTGCTCAATAAATGTAAATAAATTGATAATAGTTGATTTGTATCCAATCTTCTTTCTATATTAGAAATAAATTTTTTATCAAATGATTCCAGAACTGTTCAATGGTAAAAGCTATTTTGAATTTCTTTAAACTGTTTTAAGTTTCTACTTTGAACTTTGGGAATCACTTGCTATTATAGTAGTAACGACTATAAGCCCAATTTACTCTTAGAAGAAAATGATTTGAGGAATCATGCTCCTAATCAAGAGTTTGTATATATTATGTCTGGGACTATATCAAGTATGATACATCTAAGACCACATACTAAAATGCAAAATTACTTAGTCACAACATTAATAAATTATGTATCTAACCAACTCATTATTACAACATTTTGAGAGAATAGCAATAAAGAAAAAATAATCCTATATTTAGACTGAAATGTACTATCTTATATAGATATTCTCTAAAGTAAAATTTTAAAATGTACAGTATTCTCTCCTTTATTAAACACAAGGGGTAAAAACTAGATTTAATTTAGGTAAAATTAATTATGTCTTTGGCTTGTTCTATAATCTTACCAAAATATATTAATATATTTTACAATCGTAGAATTAGATATTAACCTAATTTGCCCTTATCTAAATATTTTCCCACCTTCAATTAAGAAAATTAAGAAAAATAAAGTATTTTTTAAAAAAGTACAATTATTCCTATATATTTACAGATAACCTCCATAAAATGGAAATTTTATATGCAGATTAATTTTTATACTTATTGGATGATTTAAAGGTTAAAAACTTATTAATAAAAGAACATTATACAATATGGTATGCATTAGTATCTAGCACAAATTAAATTTTGTTCATTTAATATTATATACAATTAAGATATTTTCTAAGCCAATTTTTTAAGTTTCATGTGAAATTTATAAAAGACCAACTTAACAAATACTTGTGTGAAGTAAATAAAATTTGGTCTTCCATATAAGAACTATCTGTAAATACTACCATAAAACTAACACCTAACATCAGCTTCCTTTTAGAGCTGTTTCTACATTTAAAAAAAAAGAGAAAGTTCTAAAGTTCTAAATTATAACTGAATTGATCAGTCTTAGGCATTTCTGCCAACTAAGTCTTAAAAATGTTAATCCTAGTTTACCAGTGTCATCATTATTATTCATAATCATACTTTACACTCCAAAATCCATTTTTACCCAAATTAGAAATTAAAACTGTAAATGAACTATATGGGTTTATTTTATAATTTATAACAACCTTCATGCTAATGACAGAAAATTAATTTAAGTGGCTATTGGCTGAAGATATAACCCGAATTAGAGAATAAAGAGCCTAACTCCTTAAAACATTTCCCAGCATTTTAATTTGCTTTAAGAAAACTAAGATGTTTCTCTTCTGCACAATGATACCTGTTATATATCAGAGGAGTCTCCAAGGCAATAGCACAATTCTATAACCACTGGAAGTCATATACATGCCCGATAAAATTCCTGATTTAAGTAATGTTATTCCACATTTTAAAAGATTCAGTAAAGATTAGGAAGACTAAAGGCTCACAAAAGAAGAAAGGAAACTGAGATAGCATAATTGGGATGGGAGGAGGGGAAGAGAATATGACAAGAGGAAACAGACAACAGTAAGGAAAAAAATGTTGCAATCAAGAGACAGAGGACTGGCCTGCCTTTGAATATCACTCCAGCTACATCTTAGTTCTTGGTCTTCATCCACTGTCAACAGCCATTCTGGCTGCATTTCTGAACTGGGCTCTCATGGAGGTGATACATTCACCAGCCATCTTTAGGAAGGTAAATGATTAATTGCACTGTTTTCCCACTGCTGCAAGGACAATGAAAGGGAAAGTAAACTTGTGCACCTCATTTCATATCTAGTTGTAATTTTCCACACAACAATAAACAGAAACATATACTTTAAAGTTATCAGGCCTTTCATTTTTTTCTTTTCACGTGTGAGTATGTGTTTGGTGTGTCTCTATGTTTTTATCAAGAGTTAATGCAAAAATCCCAATCTTCAAATCATCAAGTGATGATAACCACCACAAATATGTATAATATGGAATGCATAGTTTTCTCTGAATATCCCATTTAATTAGAAACATTTAAATTGATCTAATGAAATTATGAAGAAGAAGCAGTGTTATTTAAAATTATGATTTCCAAACATGGAAATCACTAGCAGGAAAATTTAATGTGTAAACTTATGTGAACACCTATAAAGCCTACAAAGAATTCCACTTTGAGATCGCCTACCCAAGACACAACAAAGGGTGGTTTTGATACCAAAAGTCTAAAATAAAGGATTATGGCAACTTTATTTCTTTTGCTTTACAATGTGACAAAAAAAAAAAAAAGAGGGGGAAACACACTTTCATGTATTAGTGCTATTATTGACTTTTAGTTAAACTCACTTCTAAAACAGCTGAAGAAATAAGTAATTTTATAAGATAGTTTTAAAATGGAAAATACAAAGGTCTTTGTTTTGGAGGGGCATGTAAAAAAGTTGAGCACACAGATTAAAGAGAAATTATTACACATATATTTCTTAACCCACCTGCTATCAGGTCATCAAGAGTGTCGGTAAGCGTCTGGGCTGGAGTTGCAACCATTAGTCCATCTGGTTCTTGAACTAACAGCCCCTGATCATGTCCAGTAATAGGAATTTGAGGCTGTCCTATAATCTGCTGATTACCTGATACTTTCTGAAGTTCAAGAGAATTTGTCCCATCAGAACCTAAGTCACTGGAAAAGTTACACTGTGGAGATGATAAAGGCTGGACTGGGACAAAATCAATTTGTTCTGCTGATGGTACAGACTGTTGTTCTTCATCAACATCATTATCTTTAAGTAAGATTGCGTCAACCTGAGGTAACTCTGAAAAGTGATCCTCTGGGAGACTACCATCTCTCTCCCCTTCTGGGAAGACTCCTCTATGAGAGCACTGCTGGTGTGGAGACACTGTGTCTTTCAGACCTTTGGTTTCCAAGTATTCTTTGGTAAATTGCTGCTGTGTTTTCATCTGCAACTGCCTTTCCACTTTCTGAAGTTCTTTCAGTATTTTCTTCTTTTTTTGGACTTGCTCTTCTCTGTTCTTTTTAAGTTCTTCTATCTTATCCTTGTTCAGAGGTTCACCTTGAATTAACTCCAATGACTTAAGCTGTGCTTTTTCAATAGCACTAATTCTTTGTCCCAGTTCATTCAGCTTGCCTTCAGTCTCCTCTACTATGCACTCCAAAGGCTGGTATGGGTGAAAAGGTGGCAGTAGGTCCTGATCTGCTACCTGCAGGGAACTGGACTTCTGCTTGGATGTACCTAAGCACATGAAAAATGTTTGAAAAAGTGCCATGCTAAAAAAAAAAAAAAAAAAATCAGCCTCCCCTCCCACAGATATGGACCTCCCTCCCAAAACCCTTATAACTAATTCTGTAGAAAGAATGTTCAAAGAGTTACATCAGTGTCAGGTAGATTAAAGCCTATACTCATCTATTTCCTACAGCATAAACTGGAATGTTGCCAATTCAAAAAATGAGAATTTTTAAAAACCTATTATTTAGTATAGGAGGATTTTGGAAATTAAGACAGGGAGGGAGAAAAAAAAAACAAAAAGAAAAAAAATCTCAAAATTCTGCTGATTAGCTTGAACTTTTCAAAGAACATCAAACCTAAAGCAATATCAAAATAGTGTTGAGGATAACATTAATGTTAGCTTAACAGCTATTTAGAACATTTTTTTAAAATCAACATTAAGTACTTTAAGTAAGGTTGTTACAAGAGACCAAAACTTATAGATCAAAGCAGTGAAAAGTATTTTTCAAGTTGTCAAAATATATTCATCTTACATTAAAAAATAATGTAACAAGACCTATCTTTCTAAAATGCTCCATTAAATAAGTCTTTGTGGCTCAGTGCCTATAGCACAGTGGTTATGGTGCCAGCCACATACACTGAAGTTGGCGGATTCGAACCCGACCCAAGCCAGCTAACCAACAATGACAACTGCAACAAAAAATAGCTGGGCTTTGTGGCAGGTACCTGTAGTCCCAACTACTTGGGAGGCTAAGGCAAGAGAATCGCATGAGCCCAAGAGTTTGAGGTTGCTGTGAGCTGTGATGCCACAGCACTCTACCGAGGGCAACATAGTGAGACTCTGTCTCAAAAAATAAATAAATAAATAAATAATAAACAAGTCTTTGCTCTTCTGTATCAGAGCACTATATTACACTTTTATCACAAAGGATAATTATCTTCAATTTAAATAAACCCTTCAAGTAAAATCTATCTGTGAGAAAACCAATATATGATTCTAGAAGAAAAAATTTTGCATATAGTGTTAAAAACAATGAGAGTATATATTATTTTAAGGATTTAGCAGGCCCGGGCCAGGTTCAAAGCCCCCAGCCCCAGCATTATGTGGCTGGCACCCTAACCACTGAGCTATGGGCACTGAGCCTTTTTTTTTTTTTTTTTTTTTGAGATGGAGCCTCAAGCTATCCCCCTGGGTAGAGTGTCATGGCATCACAGCTCATAGCAACCTCCAACTCCTGGGCTCAAGCGAGTCTCCTGCCTCCGCCTCCCAGGTAGCAGGAACCACAGGTGCCTGCCACAACGCCCGGCCATTTTTTGGTTGCAGCCATCATTGTTGTTTGGCAGGCCCAGGCTGGGGATTTGAACCTGCCACCTTAGGTGTACGTGGCTGGTGCCTTAGCCGACTGAGCCACAGGCGCCGAGCCTATTTTAAGGTTTTAAACTGTACTCAAGTTACTCCCCTCTTAACAAGTCAGTTGAAAATAATTGTCAATATTACAGTCCTAACACCCAGATATAAAATGGAGAAAATACATTTTCTGATGTACAATAACTACTCTGAAACAAATTCAAGGCTTAATCTTATTTAGAAAGACCATGGACCATTCAGCAACAAAAGGAACAAACTACTGATACACCTTACAACATAGAAGAAACTCAAAAAAGTTACACTAAGTGAAAGAAATCCGACATAAAACACCACGTTACACAATTCCATGTAAATCAAATCTGTACAGAAAAGGTAAATCAATGGAGATAGAAAGCACAATAATGGTTTCCAGCGCTTACAGCACATGGAGAATGAGAAATAATCACAAACAAGCATAAAAGATCTTTCTGGGATGGTGAAAATTTTCTAAAACTAGACGGTGGTGGCAGTTATATAACCCGGTAAATTTACTAAAATTCATTGCATTGTACATTTAAAATAAATCAACTTAATGGTAAATAAATGAAAAACTACAAAGAGGTTTTTAGAAAAAGAAGAACTGGGTAAAAAAATAGTTATCTATTATTTTAGACTACAGTCAACATACTAAATAACATAGGTAATTTGGGAATTTTTAAAATAAAATAAAAAAATGATTCTCCAGTTCAAGGGGGAGAAAAAAAGATTCAGATGTTAAAACACCCTGAACTGCAAGAAGGTTACATGGTTCTGTGTACCCTCAATGAATCCCCAACAATTAAAAAAAAAAAAAAAGAGAGTGACAAAAACCACTAAAGGGAAAAAAGAAAAAACGAACAAAAAACCCAGAGACTCATCTGCTTTTTTGCTAAAATGGGAAATCTAAAATTGCAGATAGCTCAAATATGCAAATATGTATTACCACTGAAAAAAATCGAAGTTTTTCCCCTAGACAGTGTTTTTTACTAGGTAAGAAGACTACAGTTCCAATATCACTGCTATCATTTTCAGAAGCTTAAACATTCCTTAAAAGTAAACTTCAGCAAAGTATATTGTCTACATTGAATTTTGCACCTATTTCTTTCAAGCAAAGTGGTAAAGAAACACTTTATTCTTTCACAGCAAAAGAATAGATTAGATTGTGAGCTAAATTCATTACTACTTCCATAAGACCACATAGGAGTCTAGGGTTTAATTTACAGTATTTGTTTAAAATGCCTAAACATAATCAACAGGTAAGAAAAAGAAAGTAAACGGTCACAATTGCATCATTTAAATCTGCAGCAAGGCAAGGAAAAAAATCAGTCTTATAATAAATTTAGTGATATCAAAAGAGAAAATTCAGAAGTTATACAAAGACTGAATACTCTTTTAAAACACCTGTTAATTTCAAAACATCCTTATATAGCAACTATAATTTGTATTTAAGATTAAGGTAAACTAGGTTAAGAGTTCAACACCAATCAGTCTTGCTAACCATGTTGAACATTCACAGATTTAAAATCTTCATAAGTAGTAAAATAATCCAAATTAAGACTAGAATTTTGAGGACAGAAACAGATAGGAATGGCCCTATCTACCTAGCAAATAATATGCAAGAAGCTTAAAACAGAAAATTATTAAGAGTAACTCATTAAAACAAACAGAAGAGACCATAAGTTCAGAACACACATAGGATTACAAATGCAAGACAGTGAAGGTAATGCACAAAAAAAGCTATTCCCCAAACAGCCAATGGCTGAGCATCTATAGCCATGGACTCAGAATTGCCTAGGTACACATCAAAGCACTAACACAAGCAATAATGTCAAGAATAAATCAGGTTGGTGAAAAATAATGTTACTTAATTATTCCTAGAAGCTACAGCAACACCTTCAATTTTGGGTTAAGTAGAGATTATGACAAGCGTTCCTTTAGCAATAAAATTTTCAAAAGGCAGTGTTAAAAGATACCAGAAAATAAAGGTTCTATCTCCTTCAAACATCTCCTACTGCCAGATACAAACAAACAAATCTATTTATTGGTTATAGCTGAGTGATACCAAAAAGTACTATTTAGAAATACAGGAAAAGTCACCATTTATCTTTTGGATTTGGTTGTTATCCTATTTCCTCTATACTTTTCCTCCATTAACAAACCTAGATAAAGTTTATAGTAGAAGTCATGTAATAGAGACCGGTTAAACATGGCCTTTATTTTTTTATGAGTAGTGAGGGAATGAGGGAGACATATACTTGCCAAATATTTAGTATGCCATTGACATGAACTTAATTCTATCAATTACCTCTGTGTCTAAAATAATTAGTACACTGTGCAATAGAAAAATAACGGCGGCTCAGCGCCTGTGGCTCAATTGGCTAAGGTGCCAGCCACGTACACCTAGGTGGTGGGTTCGAATCCCCAGCCTGGGCCCGCCAAACAACAATGATGGCTGCAACCAAAAAATGGCCAGGCGTTGTGGCGGGCGCCTGTGGTCCCAGCTACTAAAAAAAAAAGAAAAAAAAAAAAAAGAATCTCAGTTATTTATACTCCTCCTGTACCTGTCCCAATGTATCAAGTCTCATTCCCTTTACACCTGATCACGCTCATCTTCCATCTTCTTCCCACTCCCATTTTACCTTAGAACTTGGCTCTTCATCATCTCTTTTCAGCCCACACCAAACATTCCTACCTGTCTTG
>CAUYQV010087104.1:0-21725 GCA_963574575.1 Galagoides demidoff | reverse complement strand
GGCTCGGCGCCTGTGGCTCAATTGGCTAAGGCGCCAGCCACGTACACCTAAGGTGGCGGGTTCGAATCCCCAGCCCAGCCCGCCAAACAACAATGATGGCTGCAACCAAAAAATGGCCGGGCATTGTGGCGGGCGCCTGTGGTCTCAGCCGCTTGGGAGGCAGAGGTAGGACACTCGCTTGAGCCCAGGAGTTGGAGGTTGCTATGAGCTGTGATGCCATGGCACTCTACCCAGGGGGATAGCTTGAGACTCCGTCTCAAAAAAAAAAAAAAAAAAAAGAGTTGGGAATGAGAAATGGTGAAAGAGACTACTGCTGGTTTTCATTATAAAGTTTATAATACTATTTGCTTGCAATATTATTGATTTTATTAAATAATTAATAATTTGATAAATTAATTTTATCAAATAATTTGGTAAAATATTAGACTATTTATTAATATAATTTGATGCATTAATTTGATAAAATAAAATATTAATTAAAATTTCTTCTTCCATAATTGTACATCTAATCCCTTTGAGAATTTTGATTTATAGTTCTGCAATTCAGTCTAAAAGAAATGAATACAAGTTCAAGTATATTTTATGCTACGTGGGAAAGAAGAAATCAGTGATGTGATGGTATTTGTACTATGGTTGACTTTTATGATTTTATTTTTCCATTTCGATACTTAAGAATTTTCTTGGCTCTTATGAAATACTTTGTTCCTACTTGACCCCATTTTACCCTTCATCTCAGCTAACTTTTCTTCAGCCATCATTAAACTAGAAGAAACAGCTGTTAGAGTCTAGGTTAAAAAAAAAAAAAGTAAATTTAATTTTTATTTATTTCCAACTTCTATATTTCATCTAACCTGGACATGTGAATGAAAGGTTCAAAGACCATCAGATTCTCGTGGTTTAATTGATGTTTATGTTAGGCAAGCGAATGCTGTTCATAGATCAAACTGTCAAGTATTGTCACCTTCATAGAGTAAACAGTTAAAAAGAAGAATTGTTACAATCATTTTAATGGATTTCTTGTTCATTTATTTCATAAAGAGAAACTAAAACTGATTTGTGAAAATAAACTACACAGACTTTGCCCCTTTCTCTCTTTTTAAAGTGATTCATTAACTGAACCATCACAACACTTTTGTAAATCTGGTTTATTCCTTTAAGAGGAAAATGAGAGAATGGATACAAGTGGAGAAAAGGCTATTTTCTGGGGTCCTGGGATCTTATTTTACCCATGGGTTGCAGGATGCTTTCCAAATTATTAAAATTGCACATTTTTAAGAAAAAAAATTGGGTTCCTTTTTTTAGACTAGATAACCCACCACCTCCCTCAAGTGGTCAGTTGGATTAGTTTTCTGCTTCCAGATCTGACTTGTTTATATACAAGAAATATAGAGCCATGTATAATGGCTGAGCTGAATGGATTCTTTTTCTTTAATAATGGCCTTTAGGGCAAAGGGAGCCGCTTACACTGACTTGTATCAGTATGTTAACTTCTCTATGTCAAAAGAAAAAGATATTGAACCAGAGGCTTGCCCTTGCTCACAGAGCTTGCCAGCTCAGAGTTACTCTCACTCTCACCCTTTTCCTTTTCTGCTAAGAGTTTAATCCAATCTCCATCATTTCTACTTACTTAAAGTCTTATATCCATTTTTGTTTTCACTAGAGCAAAGGTGTTAATTCCTGCTTTCTGAACTAATTGGCCTCTCCGTGATTACACAGCACCCGCCCAAACTTCCTTAGTGATGTTATTTCCTAACTCAAACTGAATAATTTTTTAAATGTTTCCTCTGTTAATCTCTGAGAAGGCAGGTGGGAGGGTAGGGGACACTGAGGAAAAGGAGATTTAGGCTGTCTTTCTGATGAACAAGAGTGAGTATCTATAGTCATTTTCAGGGTATTTAGTATCAAAACTTCTTCTCAGGAGAAACTTCTAAAAAGTCACTGTTGTAAGTCATTAAGGCTAATTCTGGTTCTAACAATTCCCCAGCATCAAATATACCAACAAGGGTGTCTGTAGAATATTAACTTGAATAAAAATATATGACTTGATGATGTTCATGTTTTTTCATGGTAACTAAGTCAAATTCCTTTTCTGTTCTGCTCACCCTCGGGCTTCTGGAAGGATTAGAAGGTGCTGTGGGAGCAGCCAGCCTGGGAGCCGGTATGAGAGCAAACACAACCACACAGTATTTTGTTGCCGATAGTGTCTGAATTGTGCTTATCCAAAGTTTTCACATTGAGTTAGATACCCTAGCAATCAGCTAAATCAGATATTTGAGGATATTTTTTAGCTTTTCCTTTTTCAGCCCTAACCACAAGATAAACTTACTCTTACTACAAAAACAGTCAGCCCCTCTGATATTTTGGCTCCACAGCTGACTTCTCAATGAAGCCAAACCTTAGGAATGAAAAAAATATCTACACATTCACACAAAACTTACCACACCTATGTCAAAAGAGGGGGGCCAACCGTGTAGAGTTAGACAAGAAGATCCTGGAGAGATTCTAATCTCAAAATAGACCAAGCTACAGCCAGGTCCCATTCTCATTCTCCTGCACTTGGGTTTACTGCTGAACTGTTCCAATGAGTCTCAACAAGAATACCTGAGTTCAATTAGTGCCCTAATGCTAAGGATTTAAGACAGTAAGGTTGACAGACACAGGAAAAGTAGGCAATGATACCAAACATTCCAGTATGTGTCCTATTGGCCGAAGGTAATATGTTAATATTATGGTTGGATAGTTTGAAGCCAGCCTGGGAAAGCTGTCTCAACCTTGCACATATAATAGACCCTTTTGCTAAAATATTCCATAAGAAATCAAGAAATCACTTGCCTGCGTTTGGGTTGTTACCACCAACCCAATTGGAATTGGATGTGGTCAGGACTCACCAGGCTGCTCCATTCCTGTTATTTTTCCCTTTGTCTCTCACTCCCCAGCTTCTCAATTTACTCTTACACTCACCCTGTCTTTTCCCCTGAAAAAACAAAGGCGCAATTATAGCATGAAGATGCAAATGTGATTTTACATTTCACTCACAAAGAACTAAAAGTCAGGAACATTCAGGGTGGGGATGTGGAAGGCAGAGGAAATCCCTTTAGCGAGATAGAACGCTGATTGAAGAATTTTAACCCCTACTCAGGAGATCTGTGATAATCAAAGGGACACAAAATTGCTTCTGTTTTATAAAAAGAAAAACTTCAATTATATTAACTTCCAGGGAACCAATATCTTGGTTTATTTTTTATGTACAGGGCTATATAGGAAAATGTGGTCGAGGACAGTTTTGCTTTAGGGGTCTAGGGCTGAGACAAACATCAACGTTTTCCTCATTATGCGCGTAGAATGCCATAATGAAGTTTCCATATTTTGGTAAATTGAAGGTCGTGGCAGCCAAACAGATGTCAAGGAGTACAGATTCAACATTCACACCCTAAAATGTCTGGCAGCTTTTTGTGGGCTTTGTGGTATTTAACCAGCAAAGACTGTAGATGTGTCTGAGATGAGACTGTTCTTTTGTGTTCTGTGACTTAGCCACTTCTAGGGTTTGGTGTCCTAGTTTAATAAAGAAGAACCGAAGGCTCGTTTGCGGCCTGGGCCTTCCCTCAGTCCTCCACCGATGCCATTCTGGAGGGCAGCAGATGAGAGAGGGTGGAGGGGCTGCAGAAAGATGAGGAAGAAACTGTGTGGTCTAGGCCTGCGCTCCCAGAGTAAACTTCAGGCTTTGAGGTTTGCCCTGAGATTCTGCAAGTCCAGCAAGCTCCCAGGAACACACCTGCACCAGCAAGGGGAGGGAACAGTTCCCCCATCCTCCTGATTCCACATAAGACCCTGCTCTTATTTTCCCACACGTCCTCCTGGGGCAGAGTCCGAACCCACAGTAACACACGAACCACCTCTGCAGCACAGCAGGGACCAGACGCACCATCAGAAATTGTGTTGGGTCCAGGATAGGCAGGGATCTGAAGAAAAAAGGCCTCACTGTTTGAGGTCACACAGTCTCTGTGACCCTCCAGGGATGTTAAGCTCCTTTGGTTTTTCTGAAAACACCCGCTGACACTATTCTTATATTTTGAGTTGGATTTAAATCCACCCACAGCTTTTTTTTTTTTCTTTTCTTTTTAATTGAGACAGAGTCTCACTTTGTCTCCCTCAGTACAGTGCCACGGCATCATAGCTTACAGCAACCTCCAATGCTTGGGCTCAAGAGATTCTTTTGCCTTAGCCTCCTAAGCAGCTCAAACTATAGGCACCTGCCACAATACCCAGCTATTTTTTGTTTGTTTTAGCAAGCCTGGGCCAGGTTTGAACCCACAGTGCATGTGGCCAGCACCCTAACTACTGAGCTACAGGCGCCCAGCCAGCCTATTCTTTTTAAAGAAGCAAATCACAGAGTTGATTTCCCCTACTCGTCTCATCTCTAGGGCCTGCTCCCCAGTTGACTCCTCGTAGTGAGCTTGCCCCAGCTGCCTTGCAGTCTCTGCAGATGAAATTCAAGATTCTCTGGTAACTGGAGCAGGACAACTCCTCAGTCCAATGACCTTCCAACTAACCTTCTCATTCCTCTCATGTTCAGAGAATGGGAAAGGATGCCAGAAAGCTATGTGAGGGCGAACGAGGGCCAGAATTGTAATTTATATCTATGACCTGACAGAAAGGTGGAAACAGAGAGAATGTTACTCAATACTTTTTTTTTCACTGTTGCTAATCTCTGCTCAAGAATGAGTTGCCAAGACAAATCATGTATTTTTACATAAAGCAATCTCCCATTTGTACTTCTTTGCCATAAACAGGCATTTCAAACTTAACAAGGGCAAGAGAACATTTTTACTAAACTAAAATGTTAGCTCCCTGGAGGAATTCTGCCAGGTTTGTTTACTGCCCCAGCACCCAGAACAATGCCTTGCACATAGTAGGTGGTCATAAAATACCTGTAGGTAGCTGTCAAACCATCATGGTAGTGAGGGCATTGTCAGACCACCTGTATATCTTATATACCTTACATTCTAAACACATACGTCTTACATGAGTCATTATGAAAGTTTCAAGATACATAGAAATCAAGATAGGTAAAATCTGTGCACAGAGAAATAAATGAAGCCCTCCCAGCAACACAGATGAGCTGAGCAAGTTCAGGCTTACACAGGTGAATCAGAAGGAAGCTGCCAAGCTGTGTCTCTTGGAAGTGAAATAATGAACCAAAATACAGTCTGTCTCAAAACTTTGGGAGTCCACCGGCACCAGGTTTCCCTGACTCTGCCCACACTTTTAACAACTCCCTTCTCTCATCTGCACAAATATATTCTCTCCCTAGTAGCCTCACCTCTTCCACAAGCTTCATTTGTCCTACTCATTTTCCCTAATCTTACATAGATCTGATCTTCACATCAGAGACCAATTTTGCAGTACCAGGTCAGGGAAAGTGTGAGTGACGGCTCCACTGTGCTTTCTCAGCACGCTAACCAGAGCCACGGCAGCCGGTTTGTTCCCCTACAGTAGAACAAACGGAGTCTGAGGCCTGCCTGACTCAAAAATTCTGACTACTACAGAACCTACCCATGACAGCCACAAGAAATCAAACCTTAACCACCTCAGAAAATAAACTGCTTTATGTAAATGATGCCTACAATTAAATGAACCTTATCTGTTTTATTAAAACAGGACCCTATTGGCTTTTCCAAATTGCACCCTGTCTCAGAATCTAATTGACATCCCGTTACGCCCAGGCTCAGACCCACTTCTGTAAGGAGTATAATCAGGAAGTTGCTGTCACTGATGGTGCTAGTTCTCTGGCAGGTTAAAGCATAGAAATGACTGGGAATCATTCACCCTGAACAATGGCTCCTTGAGGTATTTTGGGCTGCCCAGGTCCCTTTCCTGCTATATCTAATAAAATAGAACATCTTTCCACATCCTTTTACATCCTTTCACCCTGTGTTCTAGACTGTCCTCACCCCACAAGCAAAATATACCTCTTCTGTGTCCCCTTCCTCCAGGGCTCTTTCTATCAGCAAAATAATCCAATATATTGGTCCATGAACAAAGAAAGCCTGGCCTTCTCAGGTATCTATTTGGACATAATCTATGGCCTGAAATAAAAGGAGCAGCTTTAAAGAAGAGACATTTAGGTCCCACAGAAGGAATGTAGGGGAGAACTTTGCTGCTGTTTTCACTCCCTTCAAATAGCACCAATTAGTGCCAGATAAGTTACCTGTCATACCCTAGGTGGAAGAGGCTTCCGCACATGATCTCCTAGAGCACAGCTGGCTTATTCTAAAACACACCAACTAGGCTTCTTAATTGAGCAGGAGACGCTGACCAATATCTCTGCCAGCTGTCATGCTAACAGTTGAGGGATCACAAGTATTTAAATTCAACCAAAAAAAAAAAGTCATCCTGTCTCTAACTTTGGGCCTACTCTTTTATATTTCTCTCTGCAGTCTAGAAATAGTGAAAAAATTCTACCAGCCAGAGGGAAGCCTTGTTAACTGGAATAGCAACTAATGTTTTCATTAACCCACAGCAAATTCCAGCGACTCTCAGGAGAAATCACAGTCTAACCAGTACCAAGCCTATTGTTATTATTCTTTAAATTTTCCACAGTGTTAACAAGAGTATGAGAATTTTCATACAACTAGAGAATGTTCTAACTGAAGTGGTTATGCCACAATTTAAGAGCACCCTCAGGAAAAAGCAGCACTGGAAATCACTTACATTAAATGTCACTGGAGTTAGTGGATTCAGACCTCTGATTCAAGTTAACTACATTTGCTATCTCCCTGAAAAGAGATTGACTCAAAAACCATGAATATGAATGAGGAAGGTGCCAAGCACTCAAAATCAAAGATTCCAGACCCATAATGTCTGCAAAGTCAATCTTAGTGTTCAAAAAAAGAGAGATTGATTCTAAGGTAAGATGGAGTCAACCTTCTACTTTCTCATGTAGCTAAACTATAACATCACAAAACCTACCTTTATCTGGCATTATAGTTTCAAAGACTCAGAAAGATACAAAATACTCTGAAGATCAAAGTGAGGGGAAAAGAATGTTATGATTTGCTTGATTTCCAAGCTTCAATCATATTTCTTCAACACCCACTTCTCAGGCCACCCCCAAGCCAGGATTACACTACCCCTTCAGTCTATCATAATGGAAGCCTGGCAAGTATATCTTCTGTTTAGAAGCTTCCAAGAAAATGGGAAAACTTGACACTTATATTTAGCTTTGGAAGATTGATTATTGTTTTAAATTTGTTTTCTCACAAAATGAAAGATGAGATTCAAGAGATATTCTGAATTTCCCCCCACCCAAAAAAAATCAAACAAAATAGCCATACTAGTATGTCCCAGTCAAGTTTTTGGCAGAAAGCTTTTCAACTTTCTCCCCTTTACAAGAGAATAAAGAGAACTGAAGAGAAGGAGATGTATCAAACAACATAAAAGTACGATATCTAGTTTATAAGAAAATAACAATAGAACCTCCATAGTTGACCACCTCTCTACACTGACCACCTCCTTAAGTTGACCTAAGTTCCATAGACCAGAATATGCACCAGGTGTATGTATCAGCACAGCAGATCTCATTCCTTATGGTGACCACTTTCTTATGTCGACCAGTTTGTTAACTTGGGTGGTCAACTTACAGAGGTTCTACTGTACAGGGTGTCCATAAAGTTCATGTGCAATTTAAAATAAAGTTTGTGTGCAATTTAAAATAGTCAACTACTTTAAATCACACATGAGATTTATGGACACCCCATATATCAGTTTATCGATTTCTTTATCCAAGGAAAAAAAAAAGGGTTGTAATCTATGGCTTGAAGAATTGCAAAGGTTCTAATTTGCGAAGGCCCCTGCAGAGATCGCAATTGTGAAGAGTGCAGAGAAGGAGGCAGTCAGGGCACAAAGCAGTGCCCATACTGCTGAGAAGTGTTTTCCTAAGAGAGAAAAAAATACACTTGAAGAAAAATTTCCTACTTCACAATTTTGACCAGGGCTAGAATAAATTTGTCAGGAAATATTTGTTGAGTCTTTATGTGATTCTGGGCAATTTGTGAGGTAAGAATCACATAACTACCAGACACACTCTTCGGCCCTAATGAAACACTGCCATGGTCCAACCTTGACTAACGATTCTGCTTGGGGGTTCTGCCGCATGATGGGAAAGACAGATGGCCTACGAGATTAGTGTTTCTCTGCTCACATAACTTTTTGGAGTAACACTCAAGAGCAGACCAAAATGACATCTTATTCTAAATATCTGTCTTCGTCGATGTGACACCTCAGAAATCCCGCACAATGACAGAAGTTTGGCTTCTCAGCTAAACTTAATGATGCAGAAATAACTCAGAACGTGAAAACTGAGAAAAGAAGGTGCTGTACTCAGCAGAAACCGCTGAAGGAAAATAGACTTTTTCTTAATTTTGATCAAGTAATTCAATCGCTTCAAAAAATATAATTATTTGCTTGTGTTTCTCATGGAGTACTGGTAAAGAATAATTGTTCAAACTTTTTTTAATGTAAATGAAATCTGTAAAGGCACAATTTCTCAAGGTCTGATTTGAGAAACTACCACATTAAGAAAAAAAAAAAATTACTCCATAATAGTATTTTCACGGCCTCAGCTCTTGTTTGATAACTATTCTCCATCAGTTCTGAGACTAAAAATACTATAATGGCAGCTTAAAAAGAATTTTTTTCATGTTTTTTTAAGTTAGCTACAGCTCAACAACCTGAAATAATTAAAAATAAATTAGAACTTAACCTTCAGTAACCCAGTCGCTGCATGCGGCTGCTTGTGCTTACCCAGTCAATATCAGCACCGAGTTTTAATGAAATGAAACCACTCCACTGACATATCCGTACCCCCCTTTCCTGCCACCCCCAGGACCCTCAGGATACAATGACATATCCATCACTCACCAGGGGTTACTTCCTTCTGTTACTACAAACGCTCCCTTTGTCAGCAGAAGTCTGAGCCAGTCTTGAGAAAGAAAAAAAAAGTGAATTTTTGTTTTTGCTCCAATTATACTATAAATATACATATAGTCCCCTTAAATAATTGTCTCTTTATTCTTCCCAGAATAAATTCTGGTGGATTTAGGTGGGTTAAACCAAAAACGTGAGTTCATCGCTCCATAGTAATTACTCACCTCACAACCAACAGAGGGCAGCACTGACAGCATCAGAAAAGAAAGGAAATGCTCAAATCCTATACGTGAGTGGGTGGCAACCTGCTTCTCAAAATCACCTGGGACATTAAAATTTAAAATAAAACACAAAACACTGTTTCTAAATTATTTGAACTGAGGTGGGATTCCCAAGGCATTACAATTTTATCAAAGCCTCAGGTGATTGTACTATGCCTGTGACCAAAGCAGTTTTTCTTTTTTTTTCCCCCCCACTCATTTTCATTTATTAAAATAGTTCATTTATTTTCAGCAAATTGAAAGCTGGAAAAACCCGCAGACACCATCCAGTTTGTGGTTTCTCAAACTTCCATGAAGACACAGGTCACCTACCGGATCTTGTTAAAAGGCAGATTCCAAGTCGGAAAGCCTGGGGTGAGGCCTGAGGTGGCACATTTTTACTGAGCTCTCAGCTGACCCTGCAGTGACTAGTCTTAGGACCACACTTTGAGCAATAAGGAAATTCCCCCTAACACCTTCGATAGATGAGAACAACTGAAACCGAAGGAGAGATGTGGCTTCTTTCAAGGTAACACAGCTAGAAAAGGGACAAAATAGGATCAGAACCTATAATAATGCCTTAGGGTCTGAGGTTATCACATAGCAGCTGTCACATGAAAAAAACATTCATGCCTTTAAAAAACAAAACAACAAATAAAACTTCTAATGGGCTGTAGAGAGTTGGAGGAGGAAATCATAAGTAATAATAAAGTTTGGTGATTTAAATAATAGAAACCTGACTTATAGCATGGTATTATTATAAAGAAATTAGGGGAAAGGCTACAATGAACACAGGTAAGAATCAGTTTTTGGTTGTTGCAGTAGGAGGCATGAACGTATGGTCAGAGACTAAAACAGATTGAATCGAAGGGGGAAATAAGCAAACCCTGTGTACAGCACACGAAGGAGGGTGCAAAGAGGCAGAAAATAAAACAACAATAGACAGAAAATAAAAGAAACCAGGCTGACAAAAGGAAAATAAGAATAAAAGTAGAGAGCTGGAAAATTAAACACAGATTCTAAAATAAAAGGAAAAAACAGCAGCGTGGAAGGGGGAAAAATAGGATAATCTAATGAGATGGAAAGATTCCTGGAAAAAGACCATGTCAAAGGGATCATGAGAGAATAAAAATCCCAGGAAGGTAGGGCATTAAAGAGCTTCAGAAGCGTGAACATATATAGAAAAAATACTTGTTGTATTTAGTAAAAACAGGAGAAGCGCATGTATTTTCATTTATCACAGTTTTTCTTTTTTCTTTTTTTTTTTTAATAACAAAAAGTCTACTTTCTTCATTACCATTTGGAACCTGAATGATTAGCCTGGTCCCCAGAGAAGAACTCCTCTGAGGCTACCATCTCCTCAAGACAGGAGCAGGTGGAGAGAGAACAAGGTTTAACTAAGTCTAAAAGCATTCCATTTTTCTTATCCTGTGTAAAATTACAAAGACCCAGGAACTCTCTTCCCCAGCCAGATGACCACATGTTTTCCTAGGGCCCTTTGAAGCCATCATTCCAGTTCAACAAACTGCTCCAGGAACTCAAGACCAAGAAGGCTCACCTTCTTGAGGAAACATCTCCCCTTTAAATACATCTGTGAAAAGTACATACATACTTCCCACCCAGCTCCAGCCACCTTGTCAGGTCTTTCAGACATGGGAGACAACAAACCTGGTGGTTGTCTGAATGCATGTAGGTGTAGTTCTAGAGAAGTCCATTTAATTATGTATTATCATCGATTATTTCCAATGCCTGACTGTGGCTCATTTCCAGTTTTAATAAAAACCACTTAGAATTTTAACAAAGTTAAAAAGACTGTTGAAGCTTTCTTTCCATTAGGTCAGGTGCTGAAAATTCAAACACCTTCAAGAGCAGCTCCACAAAGGGGTAGAGCCTGCCTGCATTAATAAGACTGGGAGCACACATCCCACTGAAAGATAACTCCATCTACCCAGGTCCAGACACAGGCTGAGAGCTGCCACATGTACCCACTTTACAAGATGCCGATGTAGATTCCTAGGTGCAATGTCCCGATTTCTAAATGTTGACAACTACTTTTTGCTTTGTTTTGGCTTGGTTTGGTTTAGAATAACTTTGCCATGCTGTATGAATTCTGAATTTTCTTTTAAAAAGGCAGAAAGTTTTCTTAGGGGATTAAAAGGTAAAGGAACAGGCAATGGTATGGGATAAGTGAATTCACAACAAGTAAACCCACCTATAGGGTAAAGCAAGGGTGAGAAACATCATGTCATCTTAGGAAAGGTAACATGGCGGTCCTTACATAATGGTCTAAATGATTAGCAGAACACAGCAGGCATATTAACCTTACATCCCTACATATTCCCAGCAGTGTCTTTCCATTCACTAATGAAATGTCATTTCTATCATTTATAGGAGTAAACATGGTTCTTAGATTTGGGCTTAAAATCCCCTGGCTGATCTCTTTTCACTCAAAGTCAGAGTTCGTTGGAGAAGTGAGGAGAAAGAACTTCCTGGCACTGGTTCTGACTCAGCTTGCTGAGGGGGCTGAGGCTGCTGGGGTCAGAGAACGATTCCCATAGCCTTATTATTCAGCGTCAATATTCACCGATAAAGAGAGATATATGATAACCTGCTCCTAGAGTCTCCTGAGGCCCCACTGTAGCAACTTTCATAAGACCCACATCAGTCTTAAATACATCCAAAACTATCCAGATCACATTCTAGCTATAAACAGGAGGCACTGACCCAAATCCAAATAAAAACAAAATCCTCCAAAACCTCTCCTCGTTCCAGTATCACAGACTTCTGAATAATAGGTTTAGATTCTCCCAGGATGAAGTTCTTCCAGATAGGGCTGGAGACCATAGTCACAGTAAATATGTCAGTGGCAAGGTTAGAAATCAGCAAACCTACCCGGAAACGAATGTCTGAGGTGGGAGAAAGAGGGGTGGACTGTGAAGCATATGAAGACTCCAGAACACACATCTGTGCCATGCCACTTGCATACATTTGAGAAACATGACTGAGTGACCACAGGCATGGACACAGACACGTGTACACCCACATACATACGAGCACCGCCTTCTCAAACTTCAGACTGATTCTCAGACTATTCTCTCTGTAGGCTAACTGCAGAATAGCAACATAACATGTTAAGAACTAAGATAACATGTTTACCAGGTGGTGGCATTCAACATATACCATGGATTGATTTTTAACCGTTTGACTCTTCTTGGTTTGTACCTTGATTTCAAAACTTTCCTTGAAGGAAATAGTCTAAACCAGAATTTTCTGAAAATCTCCTATGAACTAGTCACTCCTGTTAAGATTATTGGGTAGAAATGGAGGTGAAGTTCTAATTACCTTTTGTCTTTAATGCCTTTTATAGCTTTCAGTAGAAGCATAGGAAGCAGGACCATCCGCACTATTCAGTTTAGGACCAACATGCCTGACCATGCCTGTGAGCACAGTAGCACCTCTGAAAGGTCAAAAGAAAAGGAAATGGTTCTGGCCAAAGAGTCTGCCTGGCTAATGAACCTCCTGGCAAGAGCTGCTGCTGAGGGAGGGGAAGAAGAAACAGCAAAGCAGTCACCAGAAGTAGCAGATAGAACAATGCTTCAGCACAAAGCTTCCCACTGTTGAGATGGCCATCATTCCTCACCTCTCCATCACCATTTCTGCCATCCTTCCAGCCCTCCATGGACTTGAGAATGAGTTCTAGCAAGACAGTGAATAAGTTGTTTTCAAAAAAAAAAAAAAGCTGGCCACATTGGGTGAGATGTAAGAGTTTGAAAAATAAAATTTCCCAACATTAATGAAGTACAGCATGCCACTAAAGTCCAGCAGACTTTAGTAATGATGAATATTCCTCAGAAGTATATAACACAGTGGTTCTCAACCTTCCTAATGCCCCCTAATGACATGACTCTTTAATACAGTTCCTTATGTTGTGGTTAACCCCAACCATAAAATTATTTTCGTTGTTACTCCATAACTGTAATTTTGCTACTGTTATGAATCATAATGTAAATATCTGATATGCAGGATATATTTTCATTGTTACAAAGGGGTCATGACCCACAGCTTGAGAACTGCTGGTTTAACAGCTTTTGTGAAGGAAATTGTGTCCCCCAAAATGATCTGTTAAAGTTCTAATGCTTAGTCTCTGTGATTGTGACCTTAGGGAAATAAAGTCTTTGCAGATGCTTTTTGTAAATAATTTTATAGGAACGCAACCATATCTAATCATGGACGCATTGTATCCTAGTTGTGGCAGAGACCATGGAAACGTGAAAGCCTAAACTATATTTCTCCTATACCCTAGGTCATCATCATCATTTTCATCTAAAGAGCACAAAGTGGGAAAGAGAGTTTGGAGGGGGCAAGCCAGCTTCCCCCAAAGTGGCACATAGCACTTCCAAATCCCTAACATCATCTAGAAATTAGTAATGTGGCCACATTAAGTTGCAAGAGAGGCTGAGAAATGTAATACAGCTGTGTATGTAAGAGGACAAGAAAGCAGATGTTTAGGAGAACAATTAGCAGACTCTGCCCTGGGGCATCAATGGGAGCCGGTCACCCACATCAGTACAGTAGCGGCTGCTCTTAGGGGCCACCTAAAAGGGTTTCACAGAGTCCAGAAGGGAATCCAAAGGAAGTCAGAGCTAGATGGGTAACAAGGGAAGAGACAGAATGATGCCACATCATAGCTGAGAAGACTCTTTTCAAAGCATACATGAGATACCACCTGGAGACTTTCAGTAGGAACGAGTGAGAAGGGGAGACTTTTGTAGGAAAGAAAAGTTCTACAAAAGCATGTAGAGCCTGAGAAATTTGCTTTTTCCCTGTAATTATGGCTCTGCATTTGCTCCAAGCTTCATGTGGCCTTTGCAACTTTGTTTATACCAAAGTAAATAAAACACATTCAGAAATTTTTTTAAAACAATAAGATTTGGGAAAGCTTATCTCCCATTTACCTGACATTTTCTGAATCCTTAATACATATTAAAAATGCAGAGGATGAAAATAACACTTAAGAGTATGCTGTATAATCTATTTAGACACTAAACAGCAACAATTGCTACCATGAAAAAAAGAGAGATAATCAGATGTTCGATGCCTTCTGTTGTCTTCCTAAACACTCCCTACAGTCTTTGCAGAGACTGAACTTGAGTTTGCTCCAGCCTCTGGATCTAGCAGCCAACTTGCAGAAAACGCAAAAGGACAAAGGAACATGCTAAGCTGTGCCCTGAGCAGAATCCAGACTGTGGGAAACCTGACAGGTCAAACTGTCCAAGTCTTCAACAGAAGAATTACACAGTAAAAAGCAGGGTAGAAGGAGAACCTATAGACCGAAAAGCTCTTAAAAGACTTATCAAAATGTAAATAATATGGAAGAATAACCTATAGGATCTAGGGATGGATATTGGAGCATTAAAAACTACATCCGCACACACAACGAGGGGACTATGGTAAGTAACGGTAATAGCTTTATTACTACTATCCTATGATATAGCATGATAGTTGCAAAGGGCAGAAAGAAAGCGATTATGATTGGGATGGAGCATAAAAAGGGGCTTAGGAGTGGCTAACAAACTTCTGTTTCTTGAGTTCGTGGGGGTTTCAAAGGCTTTCACCATAGAGTTCATAAAGCAGTTCATTAATGCAGACACATAGTCATGAGGAAGGGATTCTGTACCTGCATTTGATTTTACAAATTAAAACTGTAAAGGCTAAATTATAAAAGAAAGGAAAAAGAGTGAATAACAGCAAAGTAAAAAAAAAAAAAAAAGACTAGAGTGATTCTTCTTTTGAACTAACTATAATGTCAATAATAGAAATGTAAATGTGAATCTGATTCCTTTTCATTGGACCCATCTAAAAAATCTCCACAGTAAATTGGTGACTTACAGATGATGTGGCTATCATGGCTATAATATTTTTGTCATATAAAACCAATGTAGTTTCCTCCCTGGTAAACTTTAAATCCTAACTGCTTGGTAGTTCTCCTGGTCTTCCCTGCACCCTCTTAATTCAATAGGGTTCATTGTTTCAAGAAAAGAGCAACACGCAGCCAGAAATGGCAGTCATCAATCAGCTCACAGCCTTCCTAACAAAATTTTACATCCTTAGCAAAGCTATTGCCTGAGTACAAAGGCTTTTAAATTAGCAGGAGCCAAGTTTTCTTCAGGAAGAAAAGGGTTTTATTGCAACTTCCTAAACCTGAACATTTTGTAGACAAAAGCCAAGCTTGAAGAGCTTAGATCGATAACTAAATGCTCCAGAGTAGAAAAGAGAAAGGTACAACCCCGAGTCAACTCCTAGAAGACAAGCATTGAACATGAAAAGCCATTTCTGTGTGGGCAGAAAGAGGAAGGACAAGAGGTAGAGCTGGACAAGTTGCCGGATGTGAGGGACACTCCCCTCCTCCCACCCCAGGGAGGAGACTGGGGACAGGGAAACCCCTATGTGTTTGGGGTTTCAGTGGAGCCATTATTGAGCCTCTGCTTTTGTGGGCAGAAATTTCCCATTTCATTAATGTTTTAATTCCATGTATTAGATAATAATATGCTATAAAGGTTGAGAGCACGCAACCTTTTGAGAAACTCTACAGTTGGAGAGGCACAGCCTAGGAAGGGGCAGCAATGGTGAGGAGTAGGACACAGTCTCACAGCTAAAGAAGGCGCCTGTGTGTGAGTTTAAGGACCAACCTCACAAGGACAAGGGTGTTCACACATTTCAGTGAGGTGTGGAGAAGAAAAGGCCCCTTGGAACCTCATGGGGGTTGCAGAGGTATTCAGTGCCTGAGTCCAAAAATGTCCTGCAACCTTGATCAGGAATCCCCAGATCATACACAGGAATCTCAAAATTTAAAAAAAAAGGTACAAAAGCATCAGTTATAGAAATTAGTATGATGCCCAAAAATCTAGTCTTGTGCTGGGACCAGGCAAGGCCAGGCACTGCTTAGCTAAGACCAGTTGGGACCAGGAGGACAGCAAGGTGATCAGGAGTCAGGCCTTTCTACTACTGCTATGATTGTCAATGAACTTCCTCCTCTTCCCAGATTCCAAGCAAGAAAATGGAGAGAAGTCCTTCCACATGCCCTTTACTGAAAAGCACCTAATCTTTCAAGTGAACAGAGATTAAGATATTTAATTTTGGCTGAAAAAAATCAAGTGGATCAAATTGAGGCCACTGTTCTAGAAGAAATTACATTATCTTCTCTAGGCAGAATGAGACCCTAAGAAGAAAATTGAGACCAATCTAGAAAAGAAAACCATACCTCTGGCTTCCTAAGTTGTGTTGTATAAATTTCCACTAGCTCTAAGAGAAACTTTTTCTGTCCTTGGGTTAGTGCTATCACCTGTCAAAAAGTCACCTCACCTCTCTAAACTTAAACACGCACACACACAATCTTTGCTACCCCTTTAACGCTGGTATCAAACACTATCAGGGTAACCATACCATCATAAAAATTGCTTTAAAAAAAAGAAAATATCACATTTAAGGAAATTTTCCTTTTCATTAATGTCTTAATTCCACATATTAGATAATATGCTATAAAGGTTGAGAGCTCATTAGACAAGTGGTAGTGGAAAGAACTTACTTTACTCATTCCCAAATTAGGGGGCTTTTAGAAAATGGCAGACATCCAGGGAAAGTGTTTAACTGCCAGTAACCAAAGAGTGGCATACACTCCTCCCTTTGCTAGGGGCACTAACTTGGAATAAACATGCTTGGCATCTGGTGGGATGTCTTGAACACTTAAGGCTGCATGTGGGGTCTCCAGTGTCAACACAGCGAGAATGACTCGCTGACAGTATCCCAGCCTGGGTATGTCATTGAAAAAATAATTCTAGTTGTTCATTGAGTCTTTTCAGTGACACCACACACATGGTTAACAATTATTGTCAGTACGTCAATTAAAAATACAATGTGCAAAGCATGCAATGTGGAATATATTGCTTAAAAAGTTAAATTAGACATTAATAAGACTGAGGCGGTAAGTGGATACAGACTGACAATTTGAGTGGTCTTTTCCCACTCTGTCATCTATGATGTGGTTGTGGGCAGATATGGTTTAACAAGTTTATAAACAAATCAGTCTGCCCTTGGCAATTAAGAGATTTTAACCCAGCTAAATAAGGAAAGTATAGCCACTACAAATGTTCCCTCGGGTTTTTTAAAGAAAGGCTTAATGTGACAGTACCTTTTCAGTTATGTTTTTATATTATTATATGTTATATTTTAATCTTATATAAGAATACTAGTGAAACATAGCTTTACTCCTATAGGAATTTTGAAACTGAATGAAATGCCTCAGACTAAGACTAAATCAGATAACTTCCTTTTAGTTTACTTCAACATCAAGAGTTCTGCTTAAGGATTTCCACCGATTAGCAATGTTTAGACCAAAACATACTTTAGGAAAATGTTTCAATATTTTATGTTTTATATGTAAATTTGTTTTATTATTTTAAATAAAGTTATTAGCCCTTATAAAATGAAATCAGTCGTTCCAAAACCACATAAACAATGTCTGTGTAAATTATGTCATAAATGTTATAACCTTCTCAAAAAGGAAACCTTCAAGCACTTTCATTTCATGATGGAATAGTATTTCCAAGATACAAGGTCATTGAACAACTGAAGAGATTCCCACTGCTCTAATTAATACGTTTGTAGATCTATGAGAGGTACTTACATTTTAGCAACTTATAGAATTGTGAAAATCATCTAGCATCATTCCTGCAGCTTTGCAGATAGAGTATGGGAAGGTCTAAGAAATTCAGTCACATTCTTTGAGTCAAAAATGGGTTTAGACTCAGGTCTCTGAAAACCAGTCCAGGACCTTATACACTTTCCCCTAACTGCCTGGTGTCTGATTCCCACTGTCCTGTCAGTACTCAGGTTGCAACAGCAGTGACTGAGGAAGTGCAACAAGTGTTAAACAGAAAATCAAGACTGAGTTTTGAAACAGTGTCCAAACGAACATGGCTTCAATCCTTCTCCCTGACTGACACACAGAACCTAAAGAATTTGGGGCCAAGTCTGGAAAGAAAGTGGAATACATTCTTCTTAGTAAAGCATCACAAGAATGAAGAAACAAGAATCCAATGTACTCAATTCTAATATAAAGGCAGTAGATGAACTAATACAAGTGGTGGGGTTGGGGAACGAGGGAGCAAGAAGAGGGTAGAAGGGATGGGGGGTTATGGTGTATGGCATACCTCTTTGGGGGGAACACAATTATAAGAAGGATTTTATCTAACAAATGCAATTAGTGTAACCTAATTCTTTGTACCCTCAATGAATCCCAAACAATAAAATATAAAATAAATAATTTTTTTAAAAAGAGGAAAAAAATAAAATAAAATAAAAGCAACATCATCTTCATTATCACTATCCACTCTGGCCTGAGAAAGACTTGTTCTTATTTTCTTTAGGAAGTATTCAACCTTGGGAAGATAGTTAACATCATCTCTCTATTCATTGTAATCTGTTAATCCCCATGGACTTCTTGGAGCCTGAGGCATGTCTCCCAGTAATCTCTCCATTTAGCAACTATAATCCCCAATTTCTCCTTGAAATGCCAACAATCCTTAGATTACTCCCAGTGTGACTTCCCAAACCACTTGCTTGTCTTCTTTTCAAACACATCATCACGTTAAAGACAATTCTCTTTGCCCACTTAGCACCTGACTATACATGTACCTGTGTCTACTATTCTGTTCTTTACCACATATTTTCCTTAAAATTCTGAAAAACCAAAACTGTGCTGATTGGGGGATTTTTTAAGACATTTAGTAACATTGCATGGATCCAAAAAGAACTAGCAAGTCACAACACAATTTGCATTTCAGAAAGTCATACACTTCATTCAAAAAGCAGATTTACACTTTTCTGTATGCATACCCCACTACCCTTACCCCATCTCCCCCCACAAAAAAGGAGAGGGAACTAAACTCAAAAATATGTGCTGCCTCTAATACATGATAAAAGAAATAAAAATAAAATAAGAGAATAAAATAAAAAGAAAGAAAGTTTAGTGAGAAAGCATTAGAAGAGTGAATAAAAGGATAGGAAAATAAATTGATTTTTTTCAATAAGTTGAATAAAATTTTTCAAGAAATTGATAGGAGAGAGTACCCAGAAAGTGGGAGACATCTGATAAGAGGTAGTGGGCAGGCCTCACAAAGCTCATGTCTAATCCACATTAACAACTTCTAAAGTTGCCGGTGACCAAATGAGGATGCTGAGCTATCCAATCATTTGTTGGTCAGAAAAGGAGCAAGAATTCAGGGACAGCAACAAGCAGTATACCTTTTTTAAAAAATTTTCAGAAAAATTAGGGGATACAATTGTTTTTTGTACAGAATGAATCAAATTTATAAGTGTGTCCTTGACCCAGATAGTGTGCACTGCACCCAGTAGTTGTGAATTTACCCATCTCTCCCTCCCTTCCCCCAGCTTGATTTACTTCCAAACTTGCACTTAAGTGTTGATCACTTAGTCCCAACTTGGTATTGAGTTCATGTGTTTGGTTCTCCATGCTTGTGATGTTTCAGAATGGTTTCCAGTTCCCCCCAGGTAGTCACAAAAGATACTAGATTTCCATGTTTATGGCTGGGTAATACTCCATAGTATGCATAGACCACATTTTTTTGATCCATTCATGTGTTGCTGGGCTCTTAGTTGCTTCCACTTTTTTGTAATTGTGAGGTGTACAGCCACAAACATTTGAATGCAGATGTCTTTTATACTAACTTTCACAGCAGCAACAAAGAAAATAAAATACCTAGGAATATACTTAACAAAGGAGGTGAAAGACCTCTAGAGAAAGAATTATGAAACTCTGAGGAAAGAAATTGCAGAGGATGTAAACAGATGGAAAAATATACCATGCTTATGGATCAGCAGAATCAACACTGTTAAAATGGCTACACTGTCCAAAGTCATTTATAGACTCAACACAATTCCCATTAAAATATCGATGCCATTTGTTTTTTTGTTTGTTTGTTTTTGTTTTTGCAGATCTAGAAAAAATAGTTCTACACTTTGTATGAAACCAGAAACAACTCTGAATAGTCAACACAACCTTATATAATAAGAACAAAGCAGGAAGCATCACTTTACCAGACTTTGAGCTATACTACAGGGCTATATTAACTAAAACAACATGGTACTGGCACAAAAACAGAGACATAGACCTATGGATCAGAACAGAGAACCCAGAGATGAAATTATCCTCATATTCTCATGTCATTTTTGCTACCATATTTGGGATTAAATGTCAACATGAGTTGTACCAGGCAATATCAAAACCATAGTATGTGGGAGTTGAGGGCTGGGTTTTTCTGCACCATAAGAAGCATCCAAGTAAAACCTACAAAATATAATCATATTAACACAGGTAGCCCTTTTTATTATTTCAAAAGTTAGGAGAAGTCACTACTGGCATCTCAGGTAGGATAATTCTTTAACTGTACAGCCCAGAGAACTGCCAAATATTTGTCATATAGTCCTGAGCCCTGTAAAATATTTGTCATCCTTAGTCCAAGCCCATCAAGTCCATAAGCATCTCCTAACCCAGGCATTTAGCAGTCAAAACTCCTTTCTTGGGGTTGGAGGAAAGCACTGCACTGGTTTGAGAATTCCCTTTCACTGCCCTTTTCAACACTTTATTAAAATGAGAACCAGTGAACTAATGCAGTAGAAAGAGAATAGACCTAACTCGAGTTTGAAAAAAGTCTTAATCCCAGCTCTCCCATTTAATATTGGTCAAGCTACTGAGTCTCAGTTTCTTTGTCTGTAAACAAAGATGATGATGCATACTTCAGAGGATTATTGTAAGGGAAATATTAAATAGCATCAGCAAAAGTGTTTCATAAAGTGTATAGCTCAAGGTGCATGCCCAGTGAGTTGATCCCAATAGAATTGAAGAAAAGAAGAAAGAATGTTCCTTATCCAATTATTCTCTTGGAAAAGGGTGATTAATTCTGTACAATTGGACACCATTGGGGATTCTATCATACCTATATCAACACTAAAGCTAAAATAACTATGCCAAACAAAGTAAATAAAATTTGAAAATGTGCAGTCATGCCTTTCTGGGCAGAATATTCTGCTTCATACAAACCAACCTTTTGGCTTTCCAGAAACACTGGCCCTGACTCTTAAAAGATGAGCACTTAACCAAAATGCTATCTTACAGATTCTGGTCAGTATACTGAAGTCAGAACTGCTACCAGCTACTATCTACTTGCTTTCAGCTCTGTCATAATTAAGGTGACCAGATTTTAACATTGGTAAAGCGGGACACCATTGACTGGGGGTGGGGGGGGTGGGTTCTTAATTAAAAATTTGGTCTATACAGAGCAACAAAAATTTTCAAAGAATGCAAAGATAGTATTGTAATATTTTTTTGATTTCAACATAAGTACAATTTACAAATATAATATATTAAAAAATTATGTATAGTATTATTTTATTCTTTAGCATATTTCTCATTTGAATTTTTTAGTAGATTGCTGTCATTGTTTAAAAGGTCATGAAATTTTT
>CAUYQV010087103.1:0-12756 GCA_963574575.1 Galagoides demidoff | reverse complement strand
GTATTTCCTTACTTGCAAAAACGACCTCAGCTTTTGGAACAATGGTCAAGATAAAAAGAAAAAGAATTAGTAATAGAGAATAGAAATCAGTAACAACAAAGATACATCAACAACAATCCTTAACATTTCCAAATACATTTTATTTTATTTTATTTTATTTTTTGAGATGGAGCCTCAAGCTATCCCCCTGGGTAGAGTGCCATGGCATCACAGCTCACAGCAACCTCCAACTCCTGGGCTCAAGTGAGTCTCCTGCCTCCACCTCCCAAGTAGCTGGGACCACAGGCGCCCGCCACAATGCCCAGCCATTTTTTGGTTGCAGCCGTCATTGTTGTATGGCGGGCCGAGCTGGGGATTCGAACCCGCCACCTTAGGTGTATGTGGCTGGCGCCTTAGCCGATTGAGCCACAGGCGCCGAGCCTCCGAATACATTTTAAATAATATGAAGATGGCTTCAATTCTCCATTAATTAAAAAAAAAAGCATAATGAATGAAACATTTTAATTCAGGAATTACAGTTAATCATTCATTTTCTGAATTCCTATTTTAAATTTTTGACTAGAGAAAATTCCTAAAAATACAGAAAAATAGGTGTCAAGGGAATGAATAAAAGCACAGTAAAAATTATTGTTAAAAAAAACAGTTGGAGAACAAAAAAAAAAAAAAAAAAAAGATCCAGTACTATTCTAACAAGTCTGAAAGACCTCCGCGTCAAACTGTATGTATCTCTGGGAAGGTGTGAGGATCATGCGGTGAGGAGGAAGGAACCCCCTCCTCCAGGAAGTCTGAGATGCAAAAGGACAAGATGGGCATATGCTGGGTCATGGAGCCCACTGGACTTACCAGTTCTGATTCTCACTGACACTATTAAAATTCAGTTAAATGTTAACATGACAAAGAAAGGTTGATAAATATTACACCCCAATTCTACACATAAGTGAAAGAAAAACATTTAGCTACAATTTTTAAGCCAGAAGAAGAGGCGAAGTCTCCAAAACCAAATGCAGAAAAATATTGTGAACAAAAAATATAAAGAAATAATCCATTTGATTTAGGAATTTAGGGCAGAGGAGGAAGAGCTGCTTTAGCTAATAAAAACAGTGCTGGCCCCCAGCTGCCCAGCCTGGAGTGTCTGCCAGCAGTCCTTGTTTGGGGCACTAGAACCTGCATTTCTAGCAAGTTTCCGGGTGGTTACTGATGGTGATGCACTGTTTAAAGAGTTTCTGAATTCTGGCGAAAGTCAACAACAGCTGGTCACACTTCATTACCTTTTTTTTTTTTTTAAAATAAAGACACAGGTCTGTCACCCAGGCTGGAGTGTAATAGCACGATTATGACTCACTGCAGCCTCGAACTCCTGGGTTCAAGTGATCATCCTGCCTTAGCCTCCATAGCTGCCAGGATTATAGGCGTGAACCACAGCACCCAGCTTTTGTTACTTATATTTTTCAAAGAACCTATGAGTAGTATCAATTAGTCTAAAAGACACTGCAAAGTGAAGTCTCAAAAAGATTAGGGAAATGGCCAGGTGCTGTGGCTCATGCCTGTAGTCCTAACACTCTGGGAAGCCAGGGCAAGTGAATGGTTTGAGGTCAAGAGTCTGAGACCAGCCTGAGCAAGATCCCATCTCTTCTAAAAACAGAAAAACTAGCCAAATGTGGTGGTGGGCACTTGTACTCCCAGCTACTTGGGAGGCTGAGGCAGGAGGATCACTTGAGCCTAAGAGTTTGAGGTTCTTGTGAGCTAAGCTAATGCCATAGCACTCTACCTAGGGCAACAGAGTGAGACTCCATCTGGGGTAGAGGGGTGGAATTAAGGAAATGTTAGATTTATAGCACTGATTTAGTCAAGCTCCATTAACATTGCTTCGTTCATCCTTAAATCACTGGGCCAGCTCTTTGGGTAACGGCAACAGAGGGAAAAGAAGAACAACTTGGTCACATGCTGTTGTTATCAGTCCTGACAAAACATTTGGTTGGGAAACATAAACTGTTGCCAATATTGTGAGGGGATTATTTGGGACTTTATTTGTTTTTATTTTTTTGAGACAGAACTCACTCTGTTGCCCTGGGTAGAGTACAACGGCGTCATAGCTCACAGCAACCTCAAACTCTTGGGCTCAGGGGATTTTCTTGCCTCAGCCTCCTGAAAAACTGTGACTATAGGTACCCACAACGATGTTGGCTGTTTTTTTCCAATTTTAATAGAGACAAAGACTCTCGATCTTAATGAGGTGTGGCTTGAACTCCTGAGCTCGAGCAATCCACCTCAGCCTCCCAGAGTGCTAGGATTATAGGCATGAGCCTGCTAGGCCTATTTGGGGCTTTAATGATGAAGATATTTGTACTTATATTCTTCACACCAAAAGCAAAACACACATCCTAAATCAGAACTTGCCTGAAAATCCAAGACATAAACTACATACTACTTTCCTTTTTTTTTTTTTTTGAGACAGAGTCTTACTCTGTCACCTTGAATAGAGTGCTGTAGCATCATAGCTCACAGCAACCTCAAACTCTTGGGCTCAAGTGATTCTCTTGCATCAGTCTGTCGAGTAGTTAAGAATATAGGAATCTGCTACAACACCTGGTTAGTTTTTCTATTTTTTAAAGATGGGGGCTTCCCTCTTGTTCAGGCTGGTCTCAAACTCCTGAGCTCAAACAATCTTCTTGCCTCAGCCTCCCAAAGCCACTTCCATTTCTTAAGCAAAAGTTATCAAACACTAAGTGTAGACTGCACCATTATAAGACTACTGTTAAATCATTGTGACTAGACAGAAGGTCCCATTTGGGGATCGCAGTACCTCTCCAAGTGTGCACAGCTCCATAATAATCCAGACGGGGTTCTCTGTGATGACTCCAATCAACTTCACAATATGAGGGTGGTCAAACTGACGCATTGTTACTACGGGAAAAAAAGATGTCTGCAGTTATTCTTTTGAAAATGTCCAGTTTTTCTGAAGATTAGTTCAATTAAGCCATAAAGTTGGCAATATGGCAATTTTAAACTCAGTTCCACAGGTCAGTTCACTTTATAAGTGGGCACAAATTGGTATAAATAGGAGCATCCTGTCATGGGGTATAAGATAACCACTGTAGTAAACTCATTAGTAATTTTTCAGGGGAAAATATACTAGGAATAAAGGGTTAGGAAAACACTGTCTCTGGCCAGCATCCTCCTTTTCTCTGGGATGCCCCGCCATTCTCCAGCTATTTGTCTCTCTCTCCCCCCATCTTTCCTTCTCTCACTCTCTGCTGTCTTCTTTTTCTCATCTCCTCCCTCACTCTCTTTTGTTCCTCTAATATAAACTTACACTTTTACATTAAAAAAAAAAAAAGAAAAGAAAAAACCCTTTCTTCTTTTTCATGGACAAATTTGCCTTGGACTAACCTAGGTTTTCCTCTGGAAATCTGATAAAGTTTGAATGTGTAATCCATTTATTAGGCAACACTACGGCAAAAATCCCTCTTGACCAGTCAACTGCTGGAAGAGGAGGTAGAATGAGACTACAAACACCTGCAGGAAGCCACAGCCAGGTGTTTCCACGTTCCTTGCAGGGCCCTGGAAGCCACTCTCATGCGGTTACCACAGAGGACTTCAATCTTGGGTAAAAGTGGTTCCGCATCCACACTTTGGCCTTGTCCCTTGCATATAAGAGATTGCTTTCAGAGCTCTAAAGATGACTAGCGCCTAATAGGAAAAAGTCCACTCAAAACACAAAAGAAAGATAACTAGTCCCTAGATAGCTGTGAGGACTTTCACACCGCCTTGCTGGCTTGCTTTGCTTCTAGTCCTGTCCCAATCTCAAAGAGTCTTGTGCCACATCGTGGCTTGTGGCAGTCATGTGAGTCTGATTGTCTAAATGAGGCCAAAATGACAAGAGGGCACAGCACATGTACATAAACTCTTATGAGTGGTACATATTTTTAAGTGTGTATTTATAATTTCTAATATCAGGGCTAAGAAGGTCACTGGTATAGTTTACTAGGATATAACACAGGATGACCTTTACAGTTGGTTCAAAATTGGAAGTAACTCTAAAGGTGACCTAATCCAGTGACTCCAAAGACATCTGGTTTTCACTGACTATTAAAATGAGAAAATTATTTTATTTTATTTTTTGCAGTTTTTGGCTGGGGCTGGGTTTGAACCTGCCACCTCCGGTTCCCTGCAGGCACCCTACTCCTTTGAGCCACAGGTGCCGCCCAATGGGAAAATTATTTTATGATGCCAAGTAACAATATTAGAATAATAGCAGCAGTAATTATCTTTTAGTATTACCAACATGTTATAAAATAGCTAGTGTCTGAATATTGCTAGGAAAAATTATAAAAGATTTTGAAATGGGCAAAAACATTATTAGTGGGTATTCTGTCTAGCTCATTCAATTATGACTTCTAATCTGTGGGAAACTGATAATAATGTACACAACTGTTCATAAAAATGCAACTTAGTTGTGTACGGAGAAATAAAATTAAAATTTTGCACATATTTTAAAATTCATTTTAGAATTCCTTATTCCCTATATGTGAGTGCTTCTTGGAATTATCTCCTGAATCGCCTAATTGTTACCTCATTAATTAATGATTGCTGTAGTGTCTCTTCTATCCCATTTTTATGCCTGCTCTGTTAGGAAAAAATTGTGTAAATTCACTTCTAAATGACAGCCTTTGGAAATCTGAAGACCGCATTCATATTCTTTTTTATGTCTTCTCTAGATAAAACAACATATTTCTTTCCCCCTTTTTTTTTTTGGTAGAGACAGAGTCCCACTTTATCGCCCCTGGTAGAGTGCTGTAGTGTCACAGCTCACAGCAACCTCCAACTCCTGGGCTTAGGTGATTCTCTTGCCTCAGCCTCCTGAGTGGATTTGAGACTATACTCGTCCGCCACAAGGCCTGGCTATTTTTTTGTTGCAGTTTGGGCAGGGCCAGGTTCGAACCCGCCACCACTGGTATATGGGGCCGGTGTCCTACCCACTGAGCCACAGGCACCACCCAACTTCAACGATTTCTTAGAATAGTGACCCCCCAACCTTTTTGGCACAAGGGACTGGTTTCATGGAAGACAATTTTTCCATGGATTGGGAGTGGGGAAGGATAGTTGAGATGATTCAAGCGCATTACATTCACCTCAGATCATCAGGCGGCAGGTTCTCATAAGGAGCCCTCAATCCAGAGCCCTTGCAAGTGCAGTTTATAGCAGGGGCCAGGCTCCTAGGAGAATCTAATGTTGCTGCTTATCTGACCAGAGGCAGAGCTCAGGTAGTGATGTGGGCGATGTAAATACAGATCAAGTTTCGGTCTCTCCACTGCCATTTACCTCCTGCTGTGTGGCCTGGTTCCTACTAAACCATGATTGGTCCTGGTCTGTGGCCTGGGCTGGGGACCCCGGTCTTAGAGGAAATGTTTTCAAGCTGCTTCACTACTGAAGTTACTTGTCACTGACCGAGATCTACATCAGTGGCATGCACAGTACAGAGCCCACCATGAACTGTACCTGGAGCTGGGTGAGCCTGTACAGACAGGGCCTCTCACAGCTTTTATTCTGGACACCATCTATCCCATCAACATACGCAAAGATCATATTCATTTCTTGCAAAGTCACCTCACTTTCACTTGGGGTGACTAATGTTTTTTTATCTTCCAATTTTCCCATCTATACAAGAATAAGACCTAACAGTTTTAAAAAATAAATATATTTAAAAAACAACATATAATATAAAGACCTGGTTTACATTCAAAATGTATCATCATCAAATTTCTGATCTGATTAAGTCCATTGCTTAAGGACACTGGAATATTTCTGGATAAACATGCAGGTGTCCAGTGTATTTACTGGGACTGTGGTTTCAATTGCTATCAGTGATTATTTACTATCTCTTCTTATCCTCACATGTAATTATCAAGCCTTTTGTATTTCCTCTGAACTAATTACTAAAAATAGAAATAGCACAAGGCTGAACTGAAAGGAGAGGAGAGTTTTGTGGTCACTAGGAAACTCTGTCCATAATTTTTAAGATTTTGATAGAACAAAAAAAAAAATCAACAGGTAGAGTAATATAACTACTACTTATATTTCCATCTAGGGGCAGAAGGGTAAAGTCCAGGAGTTATTGCTACTTCTGCAAATGAAGTTTTACTGGAACACATTCTTGCTCATCTCTTTTTGTACTGCCTGTGGGTGTTTGCATAGCATAATAACAGAGCTGAAAAGATGGGACAGAGATGGTATGGCCTTTAAAGCCTAAAATGGTTACTATCTGGCCCTTTACACATCATACATCCTATAAAACAGTGGTTCTCAACCTTCCTAATGCCTCCAAGTGCTGCGACCCTTTAATTCAGTTCCTCATGGCTCGGTGCCTGTGGCTCAATTGGCTAAGGCGCCAGGCACATACACCTAAGGTGGTGGGTTCAAATCCCCAGCCAGGGCCCGCCAAACAACAATGATGGCTGCAACCAAAAAATGACCAGGCGTTGTGGCGGGCGCCTGTGGTCCCAGCTACTTGGGAGGTGGAGGCAGGAGACTCGCCTGAGCCCAGGAGTTGGAGGTTGCTATGAGCTGTGATGCCATGGCACTCTGCCCAGGGGGATAGCTTGAGGCTCCGTCTCAAAAAAAAAAAAAAAAAATTCAGTTCCTCATGTTGTGGTGACCCCAAACCATAAAATTATTTTTGTTGATACTTCGTAACTATAATTTTGCTACTGTTATGAATCATAATGAAAATATCTGATATGCAGGATGTACTTTCATTGTTAAAAAGGGGTTGTGACCCACAGGTTGAGAACCCCACTGCTATAGAAGTTTAGACACATTACATCTATTACATTTCCCTGAATAATTACTGAGTAACCCTTTCTTTTTTTTTTAAACAGTTGATCTTTTCTTTTTTTTTCAGCTTTTTTGGGCGGGGCCCAGTTCGAATCCGCCACCTCCCGCATATGGTGCCAGTGCCCTACTCCTTCAGTCACAGGTGCCACCCTGAGTAACCCTTTCAAAGAAGAAGGAAAAGTTAATCTGATGTGACAACAATAAAACTATACAATTGATTTTCATAATGATGATTCCAAAATCCTACAAAATCACAATACAGCAACCATTCAGAATAATTTTAGAAAAAGATAACCAATTAAAAAAATTTATAGTTTTGAAATATAAAATGCATAAGAATACCAGCAAAGGTAAGACAGGGTGTTGAGTCAGAAAGAGTGAGGTGCTCTGTTTTATTGGCCTAGGCACTCTGTAAAAATAACCTATTTGAGTGAGAAAACACTGGCCAGGGCTTTTCTCGTACTCAAGTCAGAGATTCAGGATTAGGATGAAGGATGCACTTAGACTTAACTGATGAAGTCACAATAGTATTTACTCTATGACTCATTCATCTGTTGGACCAGTAGGTGGTGAATACTTACTAAAATGCACAGTAGAAGGCATTCATTTCATGCACATGTAATGAAGGACACCAGACTCAGTCACATGACAAACATCTACTGGGTGCCTTCTAGGTGTTAAGTACTGAGCTGGGCACTGGCATGGGGTGGTGAGCTAGACAGACATGGTCCTTGTCCCCATGGAGCTTAAAGCCTAGAGGGAGAGACTTATAATCATTTGCAAACAACATATATTTAATTACAAACACATAGGAAGGAAAAGAATGTGGTCCTGTGTGACAAAGAACCCGGAAGGGAGACCTACTTCAAGGATGATGGTCAGGAAAGGGTTTCAGCTGGGACCTAGAGGAGATGGGCCAAGTCGCAGGAAAGGAGGAAGGAAGAGGAATACCACAATCTGAGGGATGGAAGGAAAGAACTTGAAGTACTAGATGGACAAGATCCTTGCTCTCCAAGAGTGTACATTCAGGAGAGAAGACCTAGTCATGCTTAGCTCACACAGAGCAGCTTTCATCAAGGGAGGCACAAACTGAGAGCTGGGGATGGAGGTGGAGATAACCACTTCCAGGTAAAGTCACCTAGGAAGCCATCAGAAGGCTCCTCCTCCGAGGTTTCCTTCTGATTCTGCAGCAGGACTAGGGAGTGGTCACAATTCTTACTCCTTCCCTAGTCTGTGAGCTCCGTTAGGGCAGGGACTGTGTTTGTCTTATTCACTTCAGTGTTCCCAGAGCCTGGCAGTCTATGGACTATGATCATTTATACATCTGCACCAATTCTAGTGCAGAGATATTTAATGGTACAGGTACCAACAAATAAAGGGAAAGTAAATCAAACTACATTACACTTAAAACATTATGATTTACCTGAAAAAATCTGTAGCCAGATGCCTGTACAAATTTAGAAATTAACTTGTAGGGTAACAGAATAAACACAGTTGTTGCATAAAAGTCAAAACATTATCTTTCTTACTTCTTCAGAGACAGTTTGGATTTCACAGATAGAAAGTCAAATGGAGTTCCACAGAAATTTCTAGAAACTTACAGGCTTCTTGAAGGAATTTCTCTCTCACGCTGTCCGAAGTACAGTTTTTACAAGTTTTAATTGCAACCGCCAAAGCTGGATTCTCCTGTGTTAGGGAAATTATAGAATCACACACACATGCAAAAAGGTTCATTATATTAATTAATGGCACATTCATGAAAAGCTGTTTGGGAATAATATGGATCATAGACGAGGTAGAATTAGAAATGTAAAATCTAAATAATGAGAGGAATCCTTAAAATAAAAAACACTCTGAATAAAATCCCTGGAGAAAACCCAGCATGCATGGGAAATGCTGCAGGCGATTCATCCATAAACGCTTATTGATTATCTGCTACGTGGCAGGCACTATTCTAGGTGCTTGGGATATACCAGGGAGCAACAGAGGCAGCAGTACCTGTTCCTGTCAAGCTTACATGCCAGTAAGGAACAAAGATAGCAAACACTGGGTCAGTGACGGTGTCTGTTAGAGGTGACAGTGAAAACACCCAGGAACAAGTGCAGGCCAGCAGGGTGGTGCCACAGTGTGTGTGTGGGGAGAGGAGACGAGGGAGGGGACAGGAGGGGACAGGAGGGGCCAGACCACATGGGATCTTCTTTTGGCCAATATAAAGTGTGGCTTTTACTCTAAGTGAAGTGGAGAGCCAAGGTCTGGGTGGAGGGGCTGTGGTGCTGAGGAATGGCTGTAGGGAGGAAAGGTTAGGCACAAGAAGCCTAGAGGTAGCTACCACAGTAACCCAGGTGACAGATGGCAGTGGCAGGTACCAGTGTGATAGCAGTGGAGAAGGGTGGAGATAACAGACAGACTCCAAAGCTAGGGCAAAGGGAGCTCCTGAGGGACTGGGTGTGAGTGAGTCAAGCAGATGTTTTTGGCCACAGAAATCATCAAGACAGGAAAAGATCAGAGGTTCAGCTTTGGATGAGACAAGCTTGAGATGTCTGTAAGATGGCAAGGCCTCTGAGGTGGAGTGAGCAGCAGGATACCATGCTGGAGCTCGACAGAGAAGTTTGTGGGGAGAGAGACGTGGAATGAGTCCTGTTTGTGCAATTAGATGATGTTACCAAGGGAGACAGAGGCCCACAGGGTGTGCTCTATAGCTCTACAATGTGAAGAGGTCAGGAGAAGAGTAGAAAATGGTCAAGGAACTAAGACCATGTGACCCACAAGACAGAGAAAAGCCAAGAAATTGTGTTGCCTTGGAAGCCAAAAGTTTTATCTTTGCTCAAATAAGTTCAATAAATAGAGTTGAAGAAACACCAGAAATAAGAGGCCAAATCAAGAGAATACTGTGGATGAAGATCTGGATAGCAAACTGTATGTGCTGTGTCCCTGCCTTTATCTAGTCATCTACTCACCGTGTTTCATGCTGTGTATGTTTGTAAGGTGCTCAACACTCTAAGCCAGGGGTGTCCAGCTGACTTCATGAGGACTATTTTTGCTCATCTGTGGTGTGAGATGTCATGGAAAGTATGCATGGACTTTTTGCTTGTCAGTTTTTGTTAATGTTTGTGTATTTAGTGAGTGACCCAAGATTAACTCTTATTTTTCCACTGTGTGCCGAGAAAAAAAAGGTTGGACACCCCACTTTGACAGCGCCCAAAGGGTTCAAATACCATTTACATGTTGACTTTAAAATTGTATCTCTAATCTTGACCTTTTCTTTGAGCTCTGACTCACATATCCAACTTATCATATGAAAGGTTTACTTACCCCAATGTCCCACACAGTCCTGTGGTGGTCTTCCTGCTTCCTGGCCTTCCTCCTTTTCACTTTCCTCTCCACCCACCACTCTGCAGCCACACTGGCTTCCTGAGAGCCTTCACAGTGGCTGTCCACTCTGCCTAGCTTGAAAGATGTGCAAACACATCATCACCTTGTGGACGAGCCCAGACTTCTTGTGCCCATGTACTGTTTTTCTCAAAGCACTCACTCCTTTCTTGGTATCTGGTATATTTGTTTCTGCTTGACACCCTGTGTCTCGGGTAGAATTTAAATTCTGTAAGAGCAGGAACTTCCTCCGTTTTCTCTACTCTGACATCTCTAACATCTAGACAGTAGCTATCACAAGACCAATAACTAATTGCTGAAAGAATTAATTAAATTTTAAGTAAAGTAACTAATGGTAGGTCCTTGCCCATCAAACTTATTGAGTTACATTTTGACCAGTTATTAAGAGTCCTTGATAAAATATATTACTTAATTTTATAGAGCTCTAGAGTATAATCTGGAATAGAAACCTAGAGAAAAGATTGTTTGCACTATAAAATTAGATGTTCACAGTAAAAACAAAGCTAAAAAGTACTTATACATAATATACATGAGAAAAATATTCAACAAAATAGAATTCCTGGGGATTAGGATTCTTTTGACAAACATTTAGTCAACACTAGAATCTGGATATTAAAAAAAAAACTTGTATTTTCACAGCTAAAATGGATTATTTATTTCAAAAGTGAATGAATAAAGTCCACCAACCCAGCCATTCAGCTGTGTGACCTGGGAAGTCACTGCACTCCACGACTGGTAGAATGCTTATCAGGAACAGAGACAGTTCAATCTAATAATTCAGAATCAAAAATCACCTTTCCATGTCTCACACTGAGGCAGAAGCAAATACAAATTTAAGTCTTTTCACTAAATTTACATCTAGAACCCTTTAAACTGCATCTTGCCTCAAAGAGCAGAGTTAAGAGAATGAAGAACATAACAGATAAAGTAAAAAACAACAAATGGAAAAAGGAGTAAACTGCTAAAAATATGTAATAATTTAAATAATTTCATAAGCACAAGAGCAAAGGCTTTCAAAACTGAACTTCTAGATTCATAGTTCAGAGTGCTCACTATTATACATTTACCAGGAAACCCTTAAAAACTGAACTTCTAATTCGCTTAGCTCATTGGTAGCAATTATCTATTATTGTGATTAAAAAAAAAGGTTGCAACTTTTGGTTATAGAAGTGATGCTGAGTGTATTGCTAATGCATGTATTAAAAATGCAAAAAAATTGGTGGACATGGAGCTACTTAACTGCCATTTGTGGTTTCTATAGCAGAGCCTTAAAAAATAGAGTCAATTTTCTGTGTTATTATTACTTTATTAGAGTCATCTCTGTATGTCCATTGTTATTATACAAGTTTAAAAAGTTTCTTTTTTTTTTGACAGTCTTGCTTTGTCACCCGGGGTAGAGTGCCATGGTATCATAGCTCTCAGCAGCCTCATACTCTTGGGCTCGAGCGGATTGTGTTGCATCAGCCTCCCCAGTAGCTGGGCCTAAAGGTGCCTGGAGATGGAGTCTTGCTCTAGCTCAGACTTATTTTGAACTTGTGAACTCAGGTGATCCACCTGCCTCAGCCTCCCAGAGTGCTGGGATTACAGGTATAAGCCACTGTGCCAGGCCAAAAACCTGTTTCTTGAGCAAATTACAATCATGCCATGGTCAATGACAGAACATATATACTACGGTGGTCCCATAATAATAGAAGTAAAAAATTCCTGTTGCCTAGTAACACAGTAGCTCCTGCAGTACTCATGTGTTTGCGGTAATGCCTACTGTGCTGCCCGTTGTGTAGAAGTATGGCACACAAAATTATGTACAGCAATACTATTACAGCAATGGTAATAGTAATGATGATGCTAGTGGTTTTTTATCATTTACTACAGAGTGTATTCCTACTTATTAAAAAAAAAAGTAACTGTAAAGCAGCCCCGGGAAGGCCTTCCAGGCAGGTATCCAGAAGAAGGCATAGTGATCAGGAGATGAGGGCTCTGTGTGGGTTACTGCCCCTGAAGACGTCCCAGTGGGACAGAGTGATACTGACATTCTTGACCCTGTGTGGGCCTGGCCTATGGTATGTGTTTGTGTCTTAGTTTTGACAAAAAAGTTTGAAAAGTAAAAATAAGCGAAAAAAATTAAAAATTGAAAAAAGCTTACAGAGTAAGGATATAAAGAAAAGTGAGTTAAAAAGTTAGAAAGAATAATTTATAAAGTAAAAAGGATTATAGAAGCTTAAGTTAATTTAGTACTAAAAAAAAAAAGTTAATTTAGTACTGAAGAAAGAAAATAAAAAAATTAGCGTTGTGGCTCAAAGGAATAGGGTGCTGCTCTCCTTTACCGGAGGTAGCGGATTCAAACCTAACCTCGGCCAAAAACTGCAAAAAAAAAAAAAGAGAGTGGCCTAAGTGTACACTGTGTAGTCTGCAGTATGCAGAGTGCGGCCTAAGTGTACCATGTGTGTAGTCTGCAGTATGCAGAGTGCAGCCTAAGTGTACCATGTGTGTAGTCTGCAGTATGCAGGGTGTGTCCTAAGTGTACCATGTGTG
>CAUYQV010087101.1:0-13820 GCA_963574575.1 Galagoides demidoff | reverse complement strand
GTGGGGCAGCACACAAGCCTGCTTAACTATTCTAAAGGTGCTGAGGACAATAGCCTTAGAAATTGGTGAGACACGGTGCTAAGCCCTGTAAGGGAGCCTAACCTGGGGCCACAGTAGAGAAAGAGATAAAGTAGTCAGAGTCAGACTTCTCTTCATGCTCCCGGCCTCACTCCATTCTTATGTTTTCAGGGAACTTTATTACAACCCCTTCCCCAAACCCACACCCCAAATACAATAAGAAGAGGGTGTGGTTAAGACACTTTCTCTTTAGGCTCGCACAAGCAGCCCCTTTTTGTGTGCCAGGAAGCCCAGAGCCACTGCTAAAAAAAATGCTGGTCAATCCAATCAGCTTCAGCAGGTCTGGCACAGAGGGCAGATGTCTCTCCAAGAAGGTTGTAGTGATGGGTTGTGCAGGGACATCCACCCATTCTGGTTCTGGCTCCCAGATTTCATCCCACAGTGGAATCTTCCCCACAGCATGCAGGATCTCCTGGGCTGCTCTCTCCCCAGCCTCCATAGCTCACTCCATGTAGCCACTCCAGTGTGTGGCAGTCTCAGTGCCCGCAAAATCAGTCCTGCCCGCTGGTTGGCGTAGTACCCTTCCATACTGAGTCATGATCCCAAGGGGAAAGTAGGTGGTGTAGCAGCCCCCGGAGTGCTGCTTCTCACACCAGTTCTTCTCTTCATAATGTGATGGTTTCAGAGCTTCTTGGGATCCTAGAACTTTTGCATAGAGCTCACAAAGTGTCTTCATCCTTTCTTCTTTGGTAAGACGTGCCAGCTTTCCGACTCTGTGGGCAAGGATAAATCCCATTATTGCAGCGTAGCTGCCATTAGGTTTGGTATCATCCAATGTGTAGGAAATTGATGTCGACTATTGCTTGTTACATGATGAAATATTTTCAAAGTTATCAAAATTAATTTAAAACATTAAATTTTGAAATATGCCGACTTTTCATAAGTGGGGTATTGCCTTTATTATTTATAGTTTTCCCTGTCAGGCAGTAGGCATACATATACATCCACATACACGGATAGAAATACACAAATATAGAAAAAGTGCTTCAGCCTTACATTAATCCTGTAGGAAAATAATTATTTTGCCCATTTTACAGTTGGGAAAATTGAGGCTCTGAGAGTTTCAGTAACTCCCTGATGCAGCTGAACTTGGCTGGCTGGCCTGGCTCTTTTGTAATCCACTATTGCCCTGGTGGGAATCAGGGGAGGCCCATGATGTGTGATTTGAGCCCCACTTGTGCTTGAGAGGTTTTGCAGAGAAAAGAGGAAAATCACAGTTTCCTGTCAACCTCTACTTGTTGCTGTATCCAGCAATTGGTTGCATGATGTCTCGATGACACACATGAATTTTAGGCTCTACTTCTTTGCTGTCCTCAGAGCTGATACTTACCCGGCTTGAGCTTAGGGGATCAGTGTGAGGCTGTGCTGATCCCAGCAGGGAGGCACTGGCCCAGGTGGCCAGTCTTCCTGGTGGCTTGGGCTCCACCTGGTGCTCTTGGAGGATGGGGTAAAAAGGAACTGGCTTCCAGGACCCCAAAAGGCTGTGTTCTCCTAATGCTGAGCTTGGAGTCAGCCATATGCTGCAATTTCATCCTTTCATGGCTATGTCTGAGAACTAAAAGAGCCCTGTTTTGGAGCTCTTTTCTGATGAAGGACACATTCTGTCTAATCCAAAATGAAATACTTTATGCCTCTTTAAAAGCCTTTCAAAATACGATTATCTTTGAAGAGCTAAGTTGACACTAAAGAGCTGTCACTAAAAATGTGTTATTTATGATACATCAGGAGTGGAGCACTTTAGGAAATGTTTAAAAACAATCAACCACATGAAGTGAATTTTGAATTTTTTTATGAATTTAGCATATTCTTGATACCATTTAATTTTTTTTCTCTCTTTTTAATTACAGCTCGGGTTGACGATAGCCATTCGCTATAGCCACAGGTAAAATTTTATATATATTTTTTCTTTTTCTTTTCTTTTCTTTTTTTGAGACAGAGTCTCACTATGTCACCCTTGGTAGAGTACCGTGGCATCACAGCTCACAGCAACCTCAAATTCTTGGGCATTAGCGATTCTCTTGCTTTAGCCTCCCAAGTAGCTGGGACTACAGGTATATATGTTTTTTCTTCTAAGAAATAGCCTTACCAATTTATAGCTTTGGGTTTGCTTGAGTCTCAAATTTTTCAGCTTTATTTTTGTGGCTGCTCTACCATGAGTCAGTGTCACAGGTGAAATTGTTCTGGTTGCTTGACTTGCAAGAGTGCACCACTTGTTGGAGAAATAAAGTCTTTGCATAAAAGTGATGGTAGGTGGCACAGTTTTTTAAAAACAAAGCAATGGGATGCTCTGGGGACAGGGACGTAGAAGTGATTTCTGGGTAATGTTTTCACTCTCCAAGAATGAGAACTGAAACCTGGGCAAGGCTCGGTTGTGAGGCCCTTGCCCCCATCCAGGGGGGCCTCTCTCTCCTGTCTTAGTGCACCTGACAATGGTGAAAGGCCTCATTGTTGTCTTGCTTCATCATTTCTGCTTTTGACTCAGTGGCATCATGTTTATAAAAACATGTTTGTTCCTTGTGCTAGTATCAGCCTTTTCTGCTTTGCATGTATCACAATGCATTGAGATGTTAAAGTAGGATCCAGCTCTAATGGGGCCTGGTAAGCAGGTGCTTAGGAAAACTGTGCTCATGGCCTCCCCACCAGGCCACTCTCTGGACATAGGTTTGGCTCTCAGGGACATCTGGTCAGCTTTTGATAAAAGAAATCCAGAGGTACCTGATTTCAAAACAAGTTGGCCTCCTATAAATGCTTGCAACAAGTGTATGTGTGCTTTCAACTTAAGTGTGAACTGGGCAATCACAGGCAATCCTTGAGACCCAGAAAGCCGTGGGGAGCAGGGAGGGCAGGCGTTTGGATGGATTTGGTGGGATGGATTTGACCCATTGAAATGAGCATACAGGAGGAAAGGTGTTCGTGTGGGGTGCTGCTGGGGACCTGTGGAGGAAAGCTGCTGCGGAGAAGCTCACGACTGTGCATGATTGTGCCGGGAAAAGAAATATCTTTTCTTTGCCCATCCCTAGGTTCATGGCTGAGGCCTCATACAAAAGACATTAACAAGAGCAAAGTATGCACATTTATTTAAGTTTTACATAATATCAGAGCTTTCAAAGGAAATGAAGACCCAAAGAAATGGAGAAACCTATTTCTCTTTTTTTTTTTTTGCTAGTTTGATGGAGAAGTGGACATTTCATGGAGAGCTGTGACTTGACAAAGGGGGTAGGCATGAATGGTAATAAACTGGATAGGAGGGACTTAACAAACAAGGTCATCTCTTCAGATTCTTCTCTGTGACTCTGTCTTTAGAGATAGGGATCTTCCTTTCTACTGGCTAAAAGAAAGGGAGGCACCTCCCAATTGAGCTGCCTGCCTCAGGGGAGGTGAGGGGAAGGTGACAGTGACCATCCTGCTCCTGCTGTTTTCCTTAAGTGCCAAGGTGCCTTGTTTTAGGGTGGTGTGTTCTGAACCCCGTCAATCACTTGTTTGTTTCCCAGTCCTCTGTGTGCACGAAGCACGCCCATGACAGAAGCATGGTGTCCTGTGGCAGTGTGCTCTGCCCTTGTAAGCCCAGCCAGGTCACTGCGGCTGATGAGACACACAGCCATAGCACACGTAGGATCCTGGTGTGTACCCCGAGCCTGAGACCCTCCAACTGACTGGGTGTCGTGTATGGTGGGGGGATATGTTCTCTTAGGAACGTGCAAGAACCCAAGTTTCCAGGATATTCTAAAGGTGGATTGCTCCAGAATGAGGTATGAGTGTATGTGTGTGTGTGAGAGAAAGAGAGACAGGGAGAGAGAGAGACTGACTCTAACATTTCCTTTAATTACCGCTGAGTTTTCCTCTCCATCACAGGTAAGTCCTGTGCATCAAGGAAGGCAGCAGCCTTTTTATGCACGGACTAAAGGCGCCTTTTCCCCAAGCAAGCTGAGACCTTGCTCTAGTTCAGGGAACAAGTGGTTCTTTCCCGTAGTGGCAAGGGTTACTTTCCTATGGCTCTGCATAGAGTTATAACTTGTGCAGAAACTCAGAGTCTGTGTGTCGACTGAGAGCACAGATTTCATTTTAATAGTCTTTATCAGGCTGAGGGGCCTTTGCTCCACCATCAGCTTTGTCAAAATCAGGTAAAATGGCAGAATGGGATAGATGCGATGCTCATTTTGTCACTTATGATTGTCTTGGCCCAGCCCTGCATTTGCAGAGAAGATTCTGATTCCAGTGCCCACACCAGCGGCCATGGGAATGTTACCAACTCTACACTTGGTTGGTAGAGGCTCTTCTCTGGGCTGAACATGATCTTCATCAGGAAAGGGAAAATTTCTTCTTACCTGGACTGGATGGTGACTTAGATATGATCCCCCATGGGGATGGAGGCTCTGGGTGAGTTCTGGAAGGCAGCAGTCTGCCTGGGTTGTGCTTGATTCTCCCCTTTGGTTCCTCTTTCCCCATAGCAACCCAGCCTTGCTAAAGAAACGTGGTTAGCAGACAGTGGTTATGCAACTGAGTAGGAAGGTTAGTGTGGCCGTACAGAAGCTAAGAGGGGGCTTTGTTGTGAGGAAGGGAAAGACGTGAGTATCTATGTGGCCTCTGTAGGCATTTCCATGTTCAGCTGTAGGGCCCTGATGCCTCTTCAGAGTTACAACGTGGGAAGATGGAGGGAAATTTCACCTTAGAATCTTTAGTCTGCTGTGCGAGCTTCCATCTCACTGGGCCACGACATCTCTTTCATGGTGCTTTTTGGAGAAACCAGTTGGACGATGGACAACGGTTGTCAAGGGGTTAGAGTCGCATAGTATGTCTTAGCAGCTGAGTAGTTCTGGACAAGTCACTTGTTTCTCTAGGCTCTGTACCTGCTGACAAATTTGTCTTGGGCAAGTTCTCTAACTCTCCTATCCTCTCTCAATGCTTATCTGAAAATACCTATCATAAGGGTTGTTATGAGGAATGCAGATGGTAGGCAGAAAGCCCTAAGCCTGCACCAGGCACGGAGAAGCTGGCAGTAAAGGTGCCGTGACTTCCACAGCACTAGCCGCCATGATGGTAGGGGTAGGTTGGTGCTGGAAAAAGACCAGGGCGGGCCCCGGAGTTCATCAACACCAAGTCTCAGCCCTATAAAGCAGGACATGAGGGTTGCTGATGAAGTCTGTTATAGAGAGTTGGGGCTTTGGAGTTGCTCCTCCTGTAGCCATGCTGTGGGGCCTACTGCAATTCCCACAGCTGCCTGATACAACTGGGCTACCACTTACCACGCACATCATAGGTTAGGGGTACAGAAAATGCAGTGGATGTAGCTCCCCTGTCCTTCACAGAGTCCAGGGCCTGTGCTGGGAGGTCAGAGGGCTGGGCATCTGGAGGCTCATTCACACATGTGGCTGGTAGGAGATGTTGACCATGGTGGGGCCTCTGCTCCTCTCTACATGAGTCATTTGGGTTTCCTCCCAGCATGCTGCTTGCTTTCTCAGACTGAGTGACCCTGGAAGATAGAACCAGATGGGAGTTGCCTCTTTTCTGCACCCCATTCTGAGAAGTCATAAAGCATCTCTCCCACTGGGTGGCATAATCACAAGCCCCACCCATGGTCAAGGAAGGGAGCAGAGACCCCCAACTCTCAACACAGGAGGCTCATGTGGTCACAAGAGCATATAGAGTGGGAGAGTATGATGTCGGCTGTCTGGAACATGTGGGCGGCCACAGAGCCCAGCTGAGGGTTGGGAGCTTTGTTTGGAACACTTGTGGAAAGAAATGTCTGACACTGTCCTTGTGACGTGGAACTTATTGGTTGGGGATGCATGATAGGGATGTGTGAGGGAGGCTGAAGGACAGAGCTGAACTGATCAAGGACGGCTCTTAGAAGAGGCACATCTTAAACCATCCTGATTCCCCTGAAGTGCAGACATGGAATGAGGCCCATCTGACCCCTGGCAGGCTGTTCATAGGGGTCCCTCAGAACACATAGTCTCTAACTTGCTGTCTGGCATTTGTATGCAGGAGAGGCAGAGTTGGGGGAGGCTGAGGAGGTGTGGGGTGGATCCTAGATGCTCAAATTGCTTTTATAGTACTAGTAGTTCAACCTTGACCCCAACTTAGAAGCCACTCCTCAAACAAAAGCCCTGCAGAGAACTGGGCAGAAGACGAGGTAAAAATTTAGCAGTTGTGAGCATGTCCCTTCAGGCCCGGCCCTCAGCCTGCATCATGGCTGCGTGTTCCTGCCAGTGCCTTCTGTGCTCTGACCAGGACCCATCCTGGCAAATGTGGCTTCCCTCGTGCTGAGTCTCCAGGGACATTTGCTTCCAGTCTGTCCTGTCCCCTGTTTTGGCTCTGAGGTGTTCAGTGCAGAGCAGGAGTCATGAATATTCACCTAAGTGCAGCAACAAACAAACAAAATCTTAATAAGTGGGAGAAGAGACACTGAAAGTGATGTGATGGCGGAGGAGGAAAGTGAAGACACCTGCTGTCACTTCCTTGCATGTTCCAAGGTCCTTCACCATCTACCCTGGGGGTTGGGGAGCTGGGAGTGAGTAGGGCAGCGGTTCTCAACCTGTGGGTCGCGACCCCTTTGTAACAATGAAAATACATCTTGCATATCAGATCTTTACATTATGATTCGTAACAGTAGCAAAATCACAGTTATGAAGTAGCAATGAAAATAATTTTATGGTTGGGGGTCACCCACAACATGAGGAACTGTATTAAAGGGTTGCAGCATTAGGAGACATTAGGAAGGTTGAGAACCACTGGAGTAGAGGCCCAGTGACACTAGTATTCACAAGAGATTGTCAGAGTCATCTGGTATCACCTGCATAGGAATCTGAAGACTTTAGGAGCAGAGGTAAAGATAAGAAAGTGATTACAGTAACTCAGAAGCAATGCGAGGCCTTTTTCGGATTGGTTGGGGCTCTACCAAAATGTAAATTTCTGGTTCACACAAGCCACAGTGAGAGAGAGTCACGGAGGAGCACCTGGACCTACATCATTAATACTGTGGAAACAGAGAAGGTATTATCAAAGGGTTGTGCTTTTCAAAAAATACTGCTGAAATATAAAGAATTCTAATTTAAAAATTCCAAGAAGTATAACAGCATTTGTCAATTTGTGGTGGCAAAGAAACCCACACGTTGGGACAGCCTCATTTGCCAGGAATTGATGGCACTTAGTAAGGTATCACTGATAAGCCATTGGTAGGCTGGGCCTGCACCATTTGCCACCCCCTCTCTGTGTTCCTTGTCCCCTCTTTGGCATGAGTGGACACAGGAGGGACTGGTCTTTTCACTTAGAGACCTTCAAGTCACTTTGTTGCCTTGTGCTGATTCCTCTGCCTCTCCTGCCTGGTCCTGCCACCTACCTCTTCCAGGAGGACAAAGATGAAAGGTGTGGGTTCTTGGTTGAGTGGTCTTTTTAAAAATCCTGTTAACTTATTTGGGCCAGCTGTAACTTACATTCTTTTGGTAAAATATACTTAACATAAAATTGACCATTTGTCTTAGTCTCTTCTTGCTGCTATAACAAAATACCATGGACTGGATGACTTATGAAGATCAGATATTTGTTTTCTCACAGTTCTGGAGGCTGAGAAGTCTAAGATCAAGGTGCTGGCAGGTTTAATGTCTCTGCTTCCACAATGCCACCTTGTTATTGCATCCTCTAGAGGGGAGGAACACTGTGTCCTCACCTGGTGGAAGGGAGGCAGACAAGCCAGTTGGACCCTTTGTGAAGTCTCTTTCATAAACCAGGAGGTTAATGTCATTCCTGAGGGAGGATGGCCTAACTATCTCATAGAGGCTCCTCCTCTTCCTACTATCACATTGACCATTTAGTTTCAACAATTGAATTTTGGAGGGGATGCATTCAAACCAAACACCATTTTAACCATTTTTAATTGTTTAGTTCAGTGGCATTAAAAACATTCACATTATTGGGCAATTAATACCACTAGCCATCTCCAAAACTCATCATCTCAAACTATAACTTTATACCCATTAAACAATAAATTTCTCTTTCTCTACCCCCCCCGAAGCCCCTGAGAATGTCATAGTATTTATTAGAATTTCCTTCCTCCCATTATATGTGTATACTACATTTTGTTTATTCATTCATCTGTTGATGGACGTGGACACTTGGGCTTCTGCCCACTGTTGTGAATACTGCTGCCATGAACTGGGTTTCCCACCACCATCTCTCTGGACCCTGGTCCTCCCATTGGAATTTTGGAAACCGTCCTGGTAATGACAACCTAAAGCCCCAAACCTTATGTCTAAACATATTTCTACCCACACAGAGAAACACCAGGGAACCCTCAATCCCAGCATCTGGTAAACGTGATGAGGGAATATCCCTTTAATGTCCTGCTTTCAGTTCTTTTGGGTGTATACCCAGAAGTGGAGTCTCTGAATCACATGGTAATTCTGAGTTTATTTTTTCTGAGGAATGGTCGTACTGTTTCCCTGTTGACTACTTCTAAAAAAGGGGTTATATCTAGGGTTTACGTAACTCTGGGTCACCAAAGGCTCACAGTTGCTGTTGAGGGGTGGTTCCCATTTCTCTCATCACGTCTACCCAGAACCCAGATGCTGAGATTGAGGGCTCCCTGGTTCTTCTCTGTGTGGGTAGAAATACGTTTAGACATAAAGTTTGGGGCTTTAGGTTGTCATTACCAGGACTGTTCCCAAAATTCCAGTGGGAGGATCAGGGCCAAGAGAGATGATGGTGGGAAACCCAGCAGACTCCTGTAGCAGATGGGGCTGGGGGTAGGTAGAATATGGTTCTAAACTGGCAATAGTGGGGGGACAGATTCTCTCTTGAAGAAAAGTGGATTGGAGGGGGGTTTAAAGAACATTAGTGTGGGAAGAAGGGAAAGAAGTCACTAAAATCCTATAACATTGGCCATGAGGCAGGTGACTGAGGCTGCTGCAGACACAGGGATCAGGGTTGGGGTGGAGAGCTGCCCCGGGGCTGCAGGGGGGCCCTTGTGTGGCACTAGAAGACTTGACTCCCGAGGGGGTCTGATTTGGTTTTCATGCATATGCAGGGGGCTTCAGCTGGCACATCTTCCTTACTCGCATGAACCGTGTTCCACTGTCACATCTCCCTCATTCAAATGAACAGTTGCAGGGGGGCATGTGAGTGGGCACGCACACTCACCCTAACACACACAGCACATGTCCAACCACTTCCACTTCTGCCCCGACACCTCTAACTCCTGCTAGACCAGTTATTTCTTATCTGTCTGTATGGTCTGGGAGTGCGTGTGTGTGTGTGTGTGTGTGTGTGTGAGAGAGAGAGAGAGAGTGCGCGAGCAAGAGTGCACGGTAGGGGCTTGGAGGTGGGGAAGTGGAGAATGTCCTTGTCTCATCCCAACTGCAGGAACATGCTAAGCAAGGAGAGCTTCTGCCGTGACAGCACCAGCACCTACCAACAGCTCTGGCCTGGGTTTCATTTACGATCACGGCGTTCTAATTCACCTTTGTAAAGTCAAGTCATTTTCTCAGAGTGGAAAATTGTCTCTTGGTGTTCATTCCCCACTGTTTGGCTTGAGGTTTTTGGTTGGAATCCACACAATGGTGACAGCTGGGTAACCCCCAGAAGTGCCCTTTGCAGATAACAGGTCTCGGGGCCTCACCACCCACACAGTGGGGAAATTGTTCCCACTGTGTGGGTGTTTTGTTTTTTCTTTTTCTACCAGATATTGAAAGAGAATTTAGATGTTCGTCCTACTCAACCCAGTGCAGCAGCCTGAAGAAGGCCCCTCCCTCCTGGTGGGTACCCCTAGGCAAAGATGAAAGAGGGTCAGGCTCAGAGGTGAACCCCTCACCGTTGACACTCCACTCACTTCTCTGATGCTGGAGAGACCATGTGAACCACCAGCATGGAATTTTTGTACGTGCATCTTATGCCTATATTTCTAAGAAAAGCTCGTGAAAGCGGAGGATGAGTACAGAGAACTAGCCCCTAGTAGAATGATTTTGCTTTCTTTCTTTTTTCCTTTCTTCTTCTTTTTTTTTTTTGGGGGGGGGAGGGTTAGATATCTTTCTTTAATAAATGAGGAAGAAACCAAATTTTTCATTTGCTTCTGTGATAGGTAAATGGAAGTCCACGGAGGTGTGGAAGGGTGATTCTTCCCTACAATTGATTTCTTCCTATTGGTTGCTCACCAAAGAAAGGCCAAATTTGGTATCTTGTCTAGGCCAGTGCCCAATCTTGATATTGGAGTCATTAGTACCAGACTCCTAAAAAGCCTTGGTATTCCCTGGAGGCTGGTGGGAGGAAGGGAGAGCCTGGAGCCTGTACTAGAGCAAACCCAAGAGATGGGAAAGTTGCTGGGCAGCTTGACCGCCCCTGACCTGTGCCCTCCCAGGCCTGCCCTGACAGCAGTGATGAAGACCGGGTGATGTAACCATCACTCTGAGACTGTGTTCGTGGTTTTGTATTGAACGGGCCTACGTGGCCTAGCAAAAATTGAAGGGGTCATGTACTTTTATGTTCTGATTTAGATTAGAAGCAGAGTTTGAAGTTCATAGATGAATCAAAATGCTTATTGAATGGACAGACGGCATCAATGATCAAATGAAATTGTCATCATGAAATACAAAAGGGAGGAAAAGACCAGAAACAGGGCCATGAGGCCTATTGGATTTTGATTTCAAGTGTTGGCAAAAACCTAGCGACTCCCATTTAGAGCTGGTTTGATCTTGTAAAGACAGCTGGGGAAGACCGATGTCCTCCACATTTTGTAAAAATAAACAAAAATGCCTTTCTGCCCTTTTTTCTTCTTCCAGGGCAAAGTTGTTTCTGTCACTGGGGTGTTCTGGTCGACTGTTCCATCTGTCTCTTTTTCCAACTTCAGAGAGAAGCTCCAGCAAGTTTTATACACAGAGCTGCCAAGAAATTATTCAACCCCAATGGTATAATCTTGGAAAGGAGACCCATCTTTTGGACAGTTGTGTTTTTGATAGCCTTAACATAAAATATTGCCCCTAAAGGACAGACTGTGACTATTCACAGGGTGTCCAAGTTACGTGCTTTTATACTTAGTGAGATCTTTGAGGGCCAAGGGCTGTGTTGTCTGTGTCTCTTGGCAAAACTTGCCATGGGGCTGTGGCTGTGCTAGACAAGGGGCTGCTTTTTGGGACTCAGAGGTATAAGGGAGTAGATGGATGTTTTCTCTTATGCCTCCTATTCCCCTTTAATCTCCTGATTTCTATCAGGTTAGTGGCATTGTCCCTTGGAGACCTTCCAGCCTGACTGCATGGCCATTTCCTAGTCAAACCTTCATGGCATGTCTGTTGCCACACCCCTGAGATCATCTCCAGGGAGTCTTCTGCCTGCCAAGAAGGAGCTCTTTCTGAAACACAGATCTGATCATGCTCCTCCCATTGAGAAGCCTCCATGGGCATCCTCCTATAAAGAGCAGAATCCTAACCCTCAGCGTGGGTTTCAGACCTCATTCCCAACTCCTCCCTCCTCTATACCCCGATTTTGCTATTTCCCTTAAAGAATTCACTTTCTCCCTGTTTTGGGGCCAGTGAATTCACCCTTCAACATCTCCTTTTCAAAGATTTGTCAAGGCCCCATGCTCCTTTCTGTCACTGGCTCTCAGGGCTGCTTCTCAGGTCAGACCCCAGCTCCCTGTCTTCCTTCTGTCTCAGGAGTAGGTGGGAAAGGCGGACTTCATTCCTGTCCCCTCCATGTGTTCCTCTGTGTCAGCATGCGTCCTCAGAGCCGAGGCCATTTAATAAAGCTATACTGAGTCTGGGAGGAATTGGTGAGTCATTCTTTTATATCTCCCTGGAAAATGACCCTTCACTTATTTTCAAAGGACTAAGGCACCCAAATCAAATCAATCTAGAAATTCAACACAAATTAAAATCCCAGTTGGCTTTTTTGGTACAAATTGGCAGGCAAATTCATGGTTTATATGTAAAGGTAAAAGACCTGGACTAGTCAAAGCAAGCTTGAAAAAGAGCAGAGTTCGAAGACGTATAATACCTCATTTCAAGACTCACTACAAAAGTAGAGTAATTAAGCCAGTGTAGTACTGGTGGAGGACAGAGTTATAAGTTAAAAGGACATAAGAAAGAGTTTAGAAGTAGACCCACAGATGGCTGATCAATTGATTTCCAACAAAGGTGCCAAGATGGTTCAATGGAGAAAGGACAATCTTCTACATAAATGGTACTGGAACAATTGGACAGCCATATAAAAAATCTGCACGCTCCTTACCACTTACCTCACAGCAGGTACAGCAAAGAACAAAGATGGATCATGGACCCAAATGTAAAACTGAAAACTGTACAACTTCTAGAAGAAAACACAGGAGAAAATCGTTGTGACTTTGGGCTAAAGCTTTCTTCAGACACACAAAGTATGGGAAGAAGTTGGTAAAAATGGATTTTATCAAAATTAAGAACATCTGCTCTTTGAAAAACACTAAGAAGTTAAAAAAAGCCACACACTGGGAGAAAATATTTGCAAAACATAAATGTGATAAAAGAGCTGTATACGGAATATACATAGAACTCCTACAACCCCTTAACAAGAATATAAAACAAGTCATTTTAATAAACGGGCAAAAGTATTTGAATTAATACTTCACCAGTAAGACATGAAGAGTTGCTCAGCGTCACCAGTTGTTAAGGAAATGCAAATTCAGACTAGAATGCTATTTATACGTAATGCCATTGCATATGTAGTAGACCGGCTTTAACAAGCCCCCCCACCCCATCATGGAATCTCACTCCTCTAAAAAAACTGAACGACAACAGCTAAAACCCCTAAAAAACAACCCTGACAATATGAAGTGCTGGTGAAGATGTGGAGGAAATACAACCGGTACTTTGCTGGTGGCAGCAAGATGGTACAGTCACTTTGGCAAAACATTTCGGTAGTTTCTCATAATGTTAAACACTCCCTTACCATATGATCCAGTGATTCCGCTCTCAGGCACCCACGCAAGAGACATGAAAACATTTATCTACACCTAGCCTGGAGTGTAAATGTTCTTAGCCCTTCTGTTCATAGTAGCCCCAAACTGAAAATAATCCCTAATCTCCTCCCACTGGGAAGCGGGTGAACAGACCATGTCATACTCAGACAGACAGATACTACTCAGCAGTGAAAGGCCCTGTGCTGGGCAGAAGAATTCAGACGCAAAGGTCTGAATGTATATGTTGTGTGGTGCTTTTTGTACGATGTTCTGGACAAGGGCAAGCCGGAGGGAAGGAGGCAGGTTAATGGGTGCCTGGGGATGGGCAGAGGGACTGACTAGACAGTGACCTGAAAGATTTTGAGGGTCACAGACATATTTTAAGTCTTCATTGCAGTGGTGACACTACTGCATGTTTTCCCAAACTCGTAGAACTGTGACCTCTAAAAAGGGTGACTGTTATTGTAATTAACTTACACCTCAGTAAACTTGAATTACAGAGAGGGGAGTTCCGGGGCTGCTGTGTGCTGAGACCGCCTGTGTGAGGTCGTGTTGATGGTTCTGTTTTTTGAGCACGAGTCTGGTCTGAGGGTTTTGTCACGTGGAATTGGCTTGTGTTTTACATGCCCTGGGCAAGGCCTCCAGTTAGTGGTGAGCCCACTGTATCATCTTCCATGAAGGTGGGTTGTGAGGTGTGTGAGGGCGCCCTGCGTAGCTTGCTCACCTTTCCAGGGCTCTCCACATAAACACAGGTGCAGCCAGGTCTTCTGTGGGCCATGGATGCTCCAGATAGAAGGTGCTGGAATGAGGCCCCTCCCCCTGGGGC
>CAUYQV010087099.1:0-32833 GCA_963574575.1 Galagoides demidoff | reverse complement strand
TTCTTTCTCAGGTTTCTTTTTATTCAAGCTTGAAACTCAAGTTCATCAAAAGAAGGTTCATCCAGCACTCTGGGAGGCGTAGGCAGGCTGGTTGCCTGAGCTCATGAGTTGGAGACCAGCCTGAGTTCTAGTAAGACCCCTGTCTCTAAAAATAGCCGGGCATTTTGGCGGGCACCTGTAATCCCAGCTACTTGGGAGGCTGAGGCCATGACACCGTGGCACTCTAACAGAAGTGACAAAGTGAGATTGTCTCAAAAAAAAAAAAAGAAAAGAAAGAAGCAGCAGCAGCTGCTTCAAATCCTGAAGGTGAGATAGCTGTCACCTGGAAACCCTGTGTATTGTTCAACCCTTTTGCTGGAAATAATCACCTGGGAATCTTTCCAGCAGGTGGCTTCCAAAGTCCAACCTGCTAGGTTGAAATTTGACGCAGACAGAGGCTGGGGGAGCGGCCACAGAAAGCTAAACCTGGAACCAGGAAATCCACAAGCCTCTTGAAGTAGAAAACAGCTGGGCTCCCTCAGAGACAGAGTGCCATGGGAAACAGGCTCTGCTGTGGAGGAGGCTGGTGAGTAGGGCTGGAGGGCAAAGGGTAACATCTCTGTTGGTGAATGCAGAGGCCCTGGGAATCCGGGGCCTGGAGAGCTGGGCAGAGCTGTCTGCCAGCCTCCCACTGCCACCTGTCCTGGCCTGGTTCCTTCTGGTTCCAAAACCGGAGCAGCCCCTCCTCCCCTGCTCACTCCTTTCAGGAGACAGCAGAAAACAGAGCCACGCCATTGTCTCTAGAATGGCCAGGGCGGGGCTGGACTGGTGAACTGGCATTGTTTCTCTTTGTCCTTCTCTTTTTCACCTTCTCCAGATGATAATAATAATAGTAGCATTTGAGTTTTCTTGTGCCAGACACTTCACAATCTCATTTAATTTTCACAGTACTTCTGGGAGGTAAGTGGTCTTACCCCTCCTTCCATTTTACAGTTGAGAAGCTGAGAATGAATCAGAACAGTTAACCAACTTGCCTAAGGTCACATGGCTAGTAAGCAAGTAACTCAAGATTCCAACCCAGGCCTGCCTGGCTTCAGAGCCCACACTTTCAACCACTATGTAATTCTGCCTCCCAGATTGAGCACATCAACTTGGGAAAAATGTTTATTTAAAAGGGCAGAGTAGGAAGAAGGAGAATATCCATGAAATATCTGAATATAACTTTCACATTTATTTGCTATGTGACCTTAGGCAAATCCCTTAATATCTCTGCATCCTCAAGTATAAAAATAAAGATAACATGCCTGAGGCCGGGCATGGTGGCTCATGCCTATAATCCCAGCCCTCTGGGAGGCCAAGGCAGGTGGTTGCTTAAGCTCAAGAGTTTGAGATCAGTCTAAGCAAGAGCAAGACCCCATCTCTAAAAATAGCTGGGCATTGTGGCCGGTGCCTGTAATCCTGGCTACTTGAGAGGCTGAAGCAAGAGAATCACTTGAGCTCAAGAGTTTGAGGTTGCTATTAGCTGTGATGCCAAGGCACTCTACCAAGGGTGACAAAGTAAGACTCTGTCTCAAAAAAAGATAACATGACTTGGCGCCCGTAGCTCAGTGGCTGGGGCGCCAGCCACATGTACTGGAGCTGGAGGGTTCAAACCCAGCCTGGGCCTGCTAAACAACAATGACAAATATAACAAAAAAAAGTTGGTTGTTGTGGCTGGCAGCTGTAGTCCCAGCTACTTGGGGCTACAAGTAGCCCCTTCTCATTTAAGCCCAAGAGTTTGAGGTTGACGCCATGGCACTGTACCGAGGGTGACATAGTGAGACTCTGTCTCAAAATAAATAAAAAGATAACATGCCTCTCCAGTATTCAGATCGCAAGTTTATTTTGAAGAGCAAAGGAAATGCCATATGCAAAAAATTCATAAGAAGTTATTTGCGGTGTTGTTACTGTTCTTTCCCAGAGTTTTCATCACTGTCATAAATTCCTGGACCTGGCTTTATCTTGTCTAGTGCCTTCTTAGCTCCATCATTCAGTGCCCAGGTCAGATATTGAGGATGTCTTATTTATAAATGAAGCATCATTATATTGAGAGAGACAGGTGAGGGACTTTGGAAAGCACAGGCTTGCTATTTAGTACATTGGATTCAAGCCCTATCCCTACTACTATCATTTATCCATTAATTTCCTAAGCAAATATTTATTGAACATGTGCTATGGACCAGGCACTGTGATAAACACAGAAGACATGGTAATAAAAGGAAATTTGGTCATTGCCTTTTTTTTTGAAGCTTTTGGCCAGGGCTGGGTTTGAACCTGCCACCTCTGGTATATGGGGAGGGCCCCCTACTCCTTTGAGCTACAGGCGCTGCCTGGTCTTTGCCTTCTTGAATAAGATACCAAAGATCTGGGGCCTTAGTTAAATCCATCTGTAAAATGAGAACAAATGTATGTGTTTCCCAGATTGTTATTAGGATTGAAAAAACAAATAAAGCACCCTTTAAACTCTGAGATATCCTACAGACATAGGACATCTAGAAAAGCTTATAAAGAAAATGATGTGACAGCTTCTTGCCCTGCCTTTTGTCCCACGTGTTTGTGTTCTTGCTCCACTACTGGTCAGTCCTCTTATGGTGACAGTCATTGGTAGTTAACTTTTACTGATGCTCGTTATACCCTAGGAGCCATGCTAAATATCTTACATCTATTATTTCATTTAATCCTAACAATAAACCCATGATTACTGATTCAAACCATGAGGTTTGAATTCTATTATATCCTCATTTAATTAATAAGAAAACAGAGGCTCTGGCCAGTTGCAATGGCTCATATCTGTAATCCTAACACTCTTGGAAGCTAAAGAAGGTAGATCGCTTGAGTTCAGAAGTTCGGGACCAGCCTGACTGAGTAGGAGTGAAACCTCTGTTTCTAAAAATAGCCAGGTGTTGACTCGGGCCTATAGCTCAGCGGCTAGGGTGCTAGCCACATACACCGGGGCTGGCTGGTGGGTTCAAACCCAGCCTGGGCCTGCCAAACAACAATTACAATTAAAAAAATAGCCAGGAGCCTGAGACAAGAGGATTGCTTGAGCCCAAGAGTTTGAGGTAGCTGTGCGCTAGGATGCCACAGCACTCTACTGAAGGCGACAAAGTGAGATTCTGCCTCAAAAAAAAAAGAAGAAGAAGAAGAAAGAAAGAAAAGAAAATAGAGGCCCAGAGAGGTTAAAAACTTGCTGAAGTTCTCATAGCTAACCTGACATTCAGGGCCCATTCTTTAGACACTATGCCAGACATTATAACCAAAATCCATTTGTCCTAAAATATTAATATTTTTAATGCTAAAAATAGTAATAATACTAGATAAAAGTTGTCCTCCTCTATTTTTTATTATCTCAATAAGTCTCCAAAGACTTAAACATGGCATGATCTCTGAAGAGATTATTTATTTATTTATTTATTTATTTATTAAATTTTTTGAGACAGAGCCTTAGCCACTTGAGCCACAGGCACTGAGCCAAGAGATTTTTATTTTTTTATTTTTTATTTTATTTTATTTTATTTTATTTTATTTTATTTTATTTTATTTTTCGAGACAGAGCCTCATGCTGTCCCCCTGGGTAGAGTGCCGTAGCATCACAGCTCATAGCAACCTCCAACTCCTGGGCTCAAGCGAGTCTCCTGCCTCAGCCTCCCAAGTAGCTGGGACCACAGGTACCCACCACAACCCCCAGCTATTTTTTCGTTGCAGCCATCATTGTTGTTTGGTGGATCCGGGCTGGATTCGAACCCGCCACCTTAGGTGTATATGGCTGGCGCCTTAGCCACTTGAGCCACAGGCTCCGAGCCAGAGATTTTTTATTTTAAAATGTTCTTTGTTGCTGTTTTTTTTTTTTCCTGATTACAGAGTAATAAACATTCACTTTAGAAAATGTGGAAAATACCAAAGAGCGGAAAATAAGAAGCAACTATAAATACAAGCTCTCACAAGTGACAGGAACATTTTAATGTATTTCTATATCTTTTTCAAGGTGCACAATTTTTTTTATCCCAAAACATATCTTGTTGTCTGTTTACTAACTTAATAACAAGTAAAAATTTCCATGCTGTTGGGTATTCTCCCGATAGCCTTTACTAAGTGGCTATGTAGTTTTCCATTAAGTGGATATCCTATTTATCTAGTTGGTTACCAAATGTCGGCCATTCAGGATATTTCCTATTTTTTGCAACAGAGAGTAATGCTATGATGAATATTCATATTTGTACATGTACAATTATTTTTTAGGATATAGAATTGCTACCTCAGAGGATAGTTGCATTTCTGTTTATGTATACTTATTGCCAATGGCATTCTAGAAGGATTACATGAATTTGTATTGCTATTACCACTGTGGGAGCCTGCCCGTTTAGTTTCCTTAATTCTGATCTAAAAATAAAACCCTGTCACTTATAAATCTAGCTGAATATTCCATTTGGGTTCTATCCAGGCATTGTGCAATATCCAACCAGGGAACAGGCTCTGTTCACCGAAGTTGGATGGCCGTCATCTGTGTATTTTAGAATTAATATTTTCTCTATCCCTTTAAATACAAATAAGTAGAAAAAGGGCAGTGACAAGGGACAAGGAATTAGAAGATTCTCTAGTTCCCAGGCTGAGGGCGATCAGAGGGAAGCTAAAGTAGGAGCTGAATGGCAGAAGAAGAAAAAGGCAGCAGTAGATTTTCTTCTGAACCACCCATAGAATTTGGGTGAAGACTGAACAGCTCTCAAATCAGCAAGCTGCATCAAAACCAAAAAATCAGCCTAGGGTGGTGGCTCATGCCAAGAATCCTAACACTCTGGGAGGCCCTGAGACAGGAGGATCCCCTGAGCTCAGGAGTTCCAGACCAGCCTGAGCAGGAGCTATCTCTACTAAAAATAGGAGAACTAGCCCGGGGAGGGCGTGGTGTTGGGCACCTGTAGTCCCAGCTACTCGGGAGGCTGAGGCTAGAGGGTCATTTGAGCCTTGGAATTTGAGGTTTCTGTGAGCTGTGATGCCCATCGTACTCTACCCAGGGCGACAGAGTGAGACTCTGCCTCAAAAACCAAACAAACAAAAAAACCAGAAACAAACAAAAATCACACCAAAACAGAAACCTCTGTCAAATGTGTGTGGAAAATTCTGATTCTTTTCTCCACAGTAATACAGTCAATATAATTTAGAACTCAGTTTCTTTCTTTCTTTTTTTTTTTTTTTTGGCTGAGGCTGGGTTTAAACCCACCACCTCCAGCATATGGGGCTGGTGCCCTACTCCTTTGAGCCACAGGTGCTGCCCTAGAACTCAGCTTCTTTTACCTCTTTCTTTCTTTAACAATCAAAAGGAAACTTCCCCAGGGGAATGAGAAGTCAGACAGACAGATAAGGTTGGCTGTGGCAGAGCTGGAAATATACTAGCAAGAAAAATCATCCCGAGTAAGCCCCAAACTATTCCGTTTATTTCCTCACACAAGTGTTACTCTTAGGCATCAAACAGTTGACAATCACGCAGACACACAGCTCTGGGGACCCCCTGGGGGCTCAGGAATAAATATATAAGGTCTGCCCTGTAGTGAGGGCAGGAGAGCTGAGTCACTCACCAAATTCAGTACTCCCTGTTCTGCAGACAAAGCTCTCCAAAGAATGTTAAAGGTTAAACATCCCTCACTTCCTCCCTTAATTAAAAATAAGGACAAGGAAACAGGGAGAGAGGTCACTTGTTAGGAAAGGGCTTTTGAGGGGCCCAAACTTAGTTGGCCTTGGTTGTGGCAGCTACTGTGACTCTGAGAATGAAAGTCCCAGGTTGGCAAAGACCCCAGGGGGGACAATAACACTAAAGAAGAAGGAGGGTCTCCTGGTCCAGGAATATCCCATTATTTGGCAGGTTTCCCTTAGTTTCTGCTGGGATTAGCTTGTTAGACACTCTCAGAATAGCCCTCAAGCCAGCTTTATTCCTGGCATGTAAGTGCCTGGTTGCCTGAGGCTGTATTTTGGGTTTGGTTATGTCAGTTGTACCGCCACCTTCCAGAACCATCCATTTGGAAGAGGTGTGGTTATCCTTGACACATGCTTTGGGACTGAACCTGGCTCACAGGAATCTTTGTTAGAGGGAGGTGGGGGGGGAGCATCATCCCAGGATGTTAAGATGATCACCGAGCAAGTGATGAAGGAAGAAAGATAGAGCCCAGGGCTCTTGCACATGGATGATCTGTTTTTCCTATCACAGGAGCTGCCCATCAACTTTGCAGAACAAAAAGATCACAGGTAACTTTGGGAAGGGAGGGACTCTGGGGAGTCAAATTAGAGAAGAGAGGACAACAGAACTGGCATCTTTGGAAAGGGTACAAGAATAGAAAAGAGGGCTCAGTGCCTGTAGCTCAAGTGGCTAAGGCACCAGCCACATACACCTGAGCTGGTAGGTTCGAATCCAGCCTGGACCTGCCAAACAACAATGACTGCTGCAACCAAAAAATAGCCGGGCGTTGTGGCGGGTGCCTGTAGTCCCAGCTACTTGGGAGACTGAGGCAGGAGACTCGCTTGAGCCCAGGAGTTGGAGGTTGCTATGAGCTGTGATGCCACAGCACTCTACTCAGGGTGAAAGCTTGAGTGGACTTAGATACTCAACTGGCAGTAATAATATTTTCCAGTTGAGTGGACTTAGAAGGGAGAAAAGGAGAAGGTACACCAAAGCAAGTCCTTAGTCCTGGGTTCAACACCAGTTTGGAACCTCTAGATCTTATCCTTTCTCTTATTGCAAAGTGGCAGAGTTGGTGGCTCATTCTTTCATTCCTCCCACAAGTATTTACATACTTCCATTATACATGAGGCACTCTATACGGTCCCAAGGAGGCATAGAGACACAGGAGGAAGGACATAGGATCTCAGCCCTGGAAGAGCGGACAATCAAGTATAAGAGATAATTTGTGTAAACAAATAATTGTAATATCATCTGGTTCTGTAATAGATGTACATACATGCTGGGGGAGAATGAGAGAAGACACTGATGGCAAAGGAATAACAGCAAGTTCACAAATCAGAGGAGGGAGGGGAGGGTGTTTTTAGGCAGAGGAATGAGATCACGCAAAAAAAAAAAAAGAAAAAGAAAGAGAGAAAATACTGACTTGACTAAAAGTGGCCTACTGGTGTGGCTGAGCACTCACCACATTATATTCTAATAGTCTGTTTACTTATTAGTCTACCCTAGTAGGCTGTAAGCTCCCCAGAGCAGAGGAAACAGCCTACTTATCCTTCTACCTCCAGAACATGGTACAGAGGCTGCCATGTAATGGCTATGAACACATATTTATTGAACTATGTTAGGGGCAAGTGCAAAAATGAGGGTAGATCATATTATGGCCAAAGTTAGTTAGAAGTCTGCCACAATAGTTTAACAGCTATTTGAAGAGGATAATCTCAGTAGAGATGGGGAAGAGAAAATGGCTTTAGTTGTATTTCTTCCCCTAAGGGAGCCAAGGAAAATGGACATTGAGGACACACCAGGAACAGCTGCAGCAGAATGGCACAAAGGTAATGACAGACTCTGTCTCTTCTCTGGGGCTACTCAGTCACAGAATCCCCATACTCAGCTTTTTGGCCCTAGAGCAGACACCTGTACAATCATCTGTGTAATTTGCTGGGTTTGCCCATCCTCCACTTTCCCCTCAAGGAACAAAGTGAAGGAACGTCAGTCTAACTGGCCCTGTTTTAGAGATGGGTGGCAAAAGCCAGCCATGAATCTCCTTTAACGCTGTCCATTCCTTGCAGGGCTATAAAACAACACGACAGACGCATAAGCAGGTGTCATGGCATGAATCACGCAAGAGGAGTCAAGGCATCCCGGTGGAGGACAGCAGCTTACATTACGCAGACATTCAACTGTGCAGCCGCACCCAGCCACGGCCTGCCCATGAGGTGAAAGATCTGGAAGATACTACAGTATATGCAACCCTTCGCTTCCCCCAAGGCACACCTCGCTATGACAGCAAGAATGGGACCCTAGTGTGACCTTTGGGGACGTGGGGCCAGTCCTGCCTTTACTACTAGTCCTGTGTGGGGAGAATCCACTGCCTGGGTAATTGAGTGGCAGCCAGGGATATGGGACATTTTTTAAAACTAAAGAACTCCAGAGCCCCTGGAATTGTTTCCAGTCTCTCCCTGAGGCTTCTTATTTGGCACCATTGGCTAGGAATTGTAGTTGGCTTAGCTATGGAAGGATAAAGTTCCTCAAAGTGAGGAGGTTAGGTCAAGGGTGCAAGGAGGTGGGTCTTTAACCCCATCATTGTTCCTGCTCTTTAGAGAAGTTCAAAAAGAACTGGTTACCTTATAAGTGCGTGGGCTGATCTTGTTGGACTTTATTTAATGGTATCCCTTTTACACACCTTAAACTCAAATGCTGAACAGGAGTTGCTCTGGAAAAGCATTCTGAGCTCTTGCACATAGCCCCCAGGGATGGTTTGGGCACTTTCCTCTGTGGCTGCCTGGGTCAAGGGGTGCAGACAAATGCCTCCAAGGAGGAAGACATTCTCCAACCACTGGCTACAAGGACTTCCAGTCACTGGTCACTGATTTCTGAGAGCACAGCGAGGTCCAGAAGTTTCCCTTGTTGGGACTGTTCTCTGGAGGGTGTGGGGCCACTAGGTTCAATAAATTACTTGAGGAACATGTCTTTTGCTTTTTCTGGGGTGCGTCCTGTCCAGCCTCAGGGCGGTTTGAAAGTCCAGCCAGCAGAGGCCTTCCTCCTCTACTGCACAAGCGGCAGCCGCCGGCAGAGCTGCGATGTGGACGTCGTTTAGGAGGGTAGGGGCTCCCAAGCGTCAGCCGGGGGCGAGCCAGGAAGACAGGGGCGGGGTTAATGCCCGTAAGGGGTGTGGCCTGAGCCGTTAAGAGGCGGGTCTGGCGCGGCAGAGGCGGGGTCTGGGTTGGAAGGAGGCGGGCCGCGGAAGGCAGTGGGTGGAGCCAGGGCAGGCTGGGAGCGGGGCGGGCCCAGCGCCCGCCTCCGTATCACCATAGCAGCGGGAATGTAGCAGCAACGCTGGAGCTGGGGCGAACGGAGCCCACAAGGGCTGCGGACGGAGATCCTGGACCTGACGGACCGATAATGTAGGAGGTAGGGACTGACAAGTGTGGGTAACTGGGAAATATTATTACTGCCCGTTGAGTATCTAGATTAGAACTGGGGACACGCGGAGGGGGCGAGAATGGGGTAGGAAGAAAGAGGCTAAAGTTTCAGAGTCCAAACCCGCTTTGAGCCTTGTAGATTAGTATGCAGTTTCCGCTTCAGACTTTCAGAGCTTGGAGAAGAGGGGTAACGCTTTTCTCTTTATCAGCCTGTACCCTATTCTCCCAAATACCGCTGCCTCTCAGTTGGTCCATAAAAGGGATGATTCCCCAAAGAGGGGTAGAGTACTGAAAATAGCATCGTAGCACACACGTACAAAATACTTGGCAATAATGGTATCAACCTCATAGAGCATTTGTGAGAATGTAAAGTACTTGGAACAGTACATAATTTATAGTCAAACGTTGGCTGCCACCATTATCGTCATCATTATCAGTATTTTTCGGGCCTGTTTTCTGGCAAGTGGTTTCAGAAGCAGTGGGTTAGAGGACTGCCTCCACCACTAATCGGTGGAGGAACTCCTTAGGCTATTTTTTATATATTATGTGAGGGTTAAACAATTAACTCTATCTCAATGGTTATTTACTGTGAGGATCAAATACAGTATGATGGAGATGATAGCACTTCGTAAAACTCAATTTCTGCCTTAGAGTACTAAATGCTGTCTTCCTAGATTGAAATTGAATTCCCGAGGAAAAAAGGAAGTCAATGCCAGAAGCGGAGCTCCCAGTATTTCTTCCAATTATCTTCACTTGTGGTCCCAGACCGATGAGTATAGGGTAGAGGTAAAACATATCCTTACTTGACTAGGGAGAGGGAAGCATTGCTCTTTACTGTATTACTATTAAAACCTAAGTGACTGGGTTTTAAAACACCACTAGGATAACCCCGTTGTACTTATAGTATCTTGGGCTGGATTTCCTGCTGACCAAAGTCCTATTTCTGAGACTTCAGGATGATTTAAGTAGGTAGGTTTGGGAGAGTGGCCTGACTCCTGCTAGTTTGGTTTAGCCTTTTAGATTTTTATTTTCTGTTCTACACATTTTGCGTATTTTCTTACTTTTCCTGTTTAAAGGTGGCCATGCTTCGGCTCTTCTAAAGACTCTGAAGATGGGGACCCAAGTGGTTATGAGATTCTGTAACTCCTTGCCAAGAGAGCCCTCTGTAAGTTTCCAGTATATTGTTGAAAGGAGTATGGTGACATTACTGAAATTTCAGTATGGCTCTTTTTATTTTATTTTATTTTAATCTCTCCCTCCCTCCCTTCAATACAGTTCTACATGTGAGGGATCTCTCCATCAGGACTCAGATGCTGCAACAGAGTTATAATATATTTGCCGCCTTCTTTTGTTTCTCCTTTTTGTGGAAATTCTAGCTCACGTGGGGATTGATTCATTTTCTTCTTCTGGAATTAATAAAATCAGTCAGAGGTTGAAAAATGCTAGCAGTTAATCAGAACGTATGCATTGGTTATAGGAGTTAAACTTTGTTATAACAGGGCAGCGCCTGTGGCTCAAAGGAGTAGGGTGCGGGCCCCATATGCCAGAGGTGGTGGGTTCAAACCCAGCCCTGGCCAAAAACTGCAAAGAAAAAAAGTTTGCTATAACAATAAGGTATGTTAATTACAGAGTATTTGAAAAACATTGCAAACTATGATTTTAAAAATCCCCATAATTCTCCTGTCCAGAGCAGCCATTGTTAATATTTTGGAATATGTTCTAATCATTTTTTGTATATCTATTTTTTCACATGAGATCATAGTATGTGCACATTTTTTGACTTTTTTCCCACTTAATATTTGTTAATATAAAATTGTTAAAATGTTTGTTTTAATGTTGGTACACGTCTGGTAAACATAATAATGGCTGTGATTTTCTTGAACTCTCTGGTGAGACTCTGAGTTCCCCTGCCTCTGCCTCCCACATTGTATATAATTATTTCATCGTTTAAGACTACATCAAAGAATGTGACTATTTTAAGTAATGTTATCTTGTAAAAGAAGAATTATAGTGTCAGATTTGGTATACATCCTTCAGAAGACAGCTGGTCATCAGCTGGGAGATAGAAAGGTTCTTAGCAGAAATATGACTATCTCTTGCAGTGCTCGCCTGGGTCCTGCAGAAGGTGCTTTTCTTATAGTGCCATTAGTAACGTCCAGCCCTAACACATGACTGGCAGTCTGGAAGCATGGAGGCATTTTCAGGGTGTTTTCATAGTAGAGAAACTCAAGGATCACTTCAAAGGTATCCACCAGATGGCGCTAGTCTTAATCCAGTTTTCACCCACAGGCTAGCTGGCAGATAACTTTCGAAATGCGAATTTAAAAAATTCACGTAGAGTGTATTTGCATATCTGCTTTGGTATGGTTTATATTAAGCACTTGCTTCTGGTGATTACTTTGGCAGCATCCTACCTCTAGTCTCTCACCATTCTGTCTTTTCTCCCTTCTACCCACTCAGTCTGTCACGCTCACCCTATACACTCTGTCCTCATATACCAGTGTTGGATTTTGTTTTACTTGTCCTCCTTTTACTCTTTTTCCCTCCAGTCTGATATTTTTTTTTTTTGCAGTTTTTGGCTGGGGCCAGGTTTGAACCCACCACCTCCAGCATATGGAGCTGGCACCCTTACTCCTTTGAGCCACAGGTGCCGCCCACCTCCAGTCTTATTTCTTGCCTCTGTGTGTTGTGTGTATATTTGTGTATAACTGTTAGTTCTTCAGGTTTTTGCTAAAAGAGTAGGACTTGGCATATAATAACATATAATATCAACATATATTTAATGAATTTTAATGAAAGAATGCCTGAATAAAGAAGAAGAAAGTTTGGAAGAATACTAAAAATTTATTTATATTTTGTTTCTCAAACAAATACAGTAAAAGAGACAAAGATTCGCATTCCTAAATGAAGTGCCAAATGATACAGTGTAGACTCTGCTAGACCTTTGGATTTTTTTTTTTTTTTTGAGGCAGAGCCTCAAGCTGTCATCCTGGGTGGAGTGCCATGGCATCATAGCTCACAGCAACCTCCAACTCCTGGGCTCAAGCGAGTCTCTTGCCTCAGCCTCCCATGTAGCTGGGACCACAGGCACCTGCCACAGTGCCCAGCTATTTTGGTTGCAGCCATCATTGTTGTTTGGCAGGCCCGGGCTGGATTCGAACCTGCCACCTTAGGTGTATGTGGCTGGCACCTTAGCCACTTGAGCCACAGGTGCTGAGCCGTGACCTTTGGATTTTAAAGAAAAAAAGATTTATTCATTCATCCAACCAGTGTCTTTTGAACATCTACTTTGAGCCAGACAATATTCTTGGTTCTACAGATGAACCAGTAAGAAAACACAAAATTCCCTGCCCTCATGGAGCTTACATTTATAAATAAATAAACAAGTAAACATAGAAAATGTAAGATGGTGATGGATACAATAAAGGAAACTGAAAATAGCTCAAGCAAAGAGGTCTGGGACTGTTGGTGTGATGGGATATTGTCAGCTGAATGCTCAGAAAAGGCCATGTATATATATATAAGGGGACATCTGAGCAGAAATCTGAAGGAGAAGCAGCAATGAGCCATAGGTTATTTGGGAAATGAGTGTTTTGGACAGATCAAAATAAATAGTAGTCAGAGGAGTTTTGCAGAGTAGGTGGAGCTTGAACTAGGCAGAGTGCCAATTTGGATAGCAGAAGGTTGGCATTTGGGGCATTCTAGGCTGCAATACAGTCATAATGGCATGAAGGTGAAAATGAGCCTCGTAAATCTGTGAGAAGTGAACATCCCTCTCACCTGAACAGATGTGATTTTGGGGGAGGCCTTAAGAGATGGACTCAAGGTCTTTATATCTGACAAGGCAGGAAAAGGGAGTGTTTGAAGGTAATTGAGCCTACAACAGCAAGGAAATGTATTGCCTAAGGAAGGTTAAGATGACTACAGATTGGGAAGTGGAAAAATCTGGAGAAAAGAGAACAGTTTAGAGGCCAGGACATTTTGCACCTTTGCTAGTAGTTCTGAGCCTTTTTGTTTAGGTCTATGCTGACATCACTGAAGGTGATGTAATAGAAATTGTAACTAGATATTTCCCTCAAGGAACTCAGCTAAGGTGCAAAAACAGAAAAGAAGATTAATAAATTATATCAGAGAGTAGTTTAAAACATTTTCATTGAAAGATTTAATTATTTGGGGCCAGGAAAGATCATGCTTGTAATCCTAGAATTCTGGGAGGCTGAGGCAGGTGGATTGCTTGAGCTCAAGTGTTCGAGACCAGCCTGAGCAAAAGTGAGATCCCTTCTCTACCAAAAATAGAAAAAACTAGTGGGGCATTGTGGTGGGCACCTGTTGTCCCAGGTACTTGGGAGGCTGAGGCAAGAGGTTTGCTTGAGCCCAGGATTTTGACTTTGCTGTGAGCTATGATGCCATAGCACTCTACTCAGGGCAACAGAATGAGATTGTGTAAGAAAGAAAGAAAGGAGGAAAGGAGAGGGAAGGGCAGGGGAGGAGAGGGAGATTTAATTATTTGTTTATTCAAATTGCATTTCTGTTTCCTTTTTTTTTTTTTTTTGAGACAGAGTCTCACACTGTTGCTCTAGGTAGAGTGCTGTGGTGTCATAGCTCTCAGCAATCTCAAACTCTTGGGCTTAAGCGATTCCTTTGCCTCAGCCATGGCATCACAGCTCACAGCAACCTCCAACTCTTGGGCTTAAGCAAGTCTCCTGCCTCAGCCTCCCAAGTAGCTGGAACCACAGGTGCCTGCCACAACACCTGGCTATTTTTTGGTGCAGCTGTCATTGTTGTTTGGCAGCCAGGCTGGATTCCAACCCACCTGCCACCTTAGGTGTATGTGGCTGGTGCCTTAGCCACTTGAGCCACAGGTGCTGAGCCCCCGTTTTTTTTTTGTTTTTGAAGATAGAGTCTCATTCCATTGCTCACTCTAGGTGAGAGTGCCCTGGCATCGGCCTAGCTCATAGCAATCTTAAATGCCTGAGTTTAAGTGATCCTCCTGCCTCAGCCTCCCAAGCAGCTGTGACTACAGGCACCTGCCACAACTCTTGGCCAAATTTTTCTATTTTTAGTAGAGGTGGGGTCTGGCTTTTCCTCAGGCTTATCTGGAACTCCTCAGCTGAAGTGATCCTTCTGCCTAGGCCTCCCAAGAATGCTAGGATTTCAGGTGTAAGCCACCTGTGCTGGCCATTGTTTCTTTATAGTCATAAATTATTGCCCATAATAGATGGGTTTAATTTTACATGGGTGCGAATTTCACACATCTTAGTTTTCACACAGAGACATGTCACAGGCAATATTTTCACCAAATGACAGTTTGTTTAAGGTGCAAAGTCTTACTTAGGCTAACATGTTATTGTATTTACACACAGCAGTGTTCAATGTTTCCTCCACTTGCTCATCCATTCATTGGACTAAAAATATTTACTGAGTACCATCTATATTTCAAACATACTATAAAAGTATTGCATAATGGTTAAGAACTTGGATGCTGGCTTCACCATTCAGTAGCTATTGAGTCCAGGGGCTATTACTTCCCATAAACATTTTTTTTTTCTTTTGAGACAGAGCCTCAAGCTGTCACCTTGTGTAGAGTGCTGTTACATCACAGCTCACAGCAACCTCCAACTCTTGGGCTTAAGCGAGTCTCTTGCCTCAGCCTCTCGAGTAGCTGGGACTATGGGTGCCCGCCACAAGGCCTGACTATTTTTTGGTTGTAGTTGTCATTGTTTGGCAGGCCAGGGCTGGATTTGAACTCGCCAGCTCTGGTGTATGTGGCTGGTGCCTTAGACCCCATAAACCTCTTTATATGTGAAAACTCTATATGGCGACTGTAACAATCAAATGAGCTAATGTACTAAATGCTGAGTACAGGATTTGGTACACAGTAAAAGCTACATTTTGTCATTAGTATTGTTATGTGTAGATATTTAGGTAACGTTTAGTTTGCACAAGCAGTGTCTGCCACTATTGCCAAAATAATGTGGGACTGAGGAGGCCAGGTTTAAGTTCCAGAATCAGCAGCATGGCAGAGATGTGCAGAAAGCAGTTTGCTAGGATTCTTTGCTTCTGCTCCTTGGCAGAGTGGATGACACAGGCTTGCAGCGGTGGGAGTGATTCCAGCTACCCAGATGGCTTACAGTTTTCCCACACACAGACACTACAGGATGCTCATCGTTGTCCCAGTTATTCTTAGTTCTTTTAGTAACCCACTTATTCTCTCAGCTTTTCTGTTGATATGATAATAGGGTGGGATAGGGAGGATGGAAGGAATAGTAAATGTTAGTGTTGTTTAGAGCTGAAGCCTAGTTTCTCACGTGGGCTACTTTCCAAGGCAAACTATGACAAGTAGGGTAAACACACCTTCTGAGCAAAAAAATGAACATTATTGTATGGTCCAATAGGGACTTTGTGCTTTTTCCAAATGTGAGACGCAGAATGTACATAAAAGAGTGTGATTTTTGGACTATCTCAATAGTTGCAGATAATAGAGCAGAATGTTTTGAAACTGTACTATTTAAACTAAAATTAAGCGCTACCAGGCACAGTGGCTCGGGCCTGTCATTCAGAAGTTCAAGGGTGCAATGAGCTATGGTTGTACCACTAGATTGCAGCCTGGGTAACAGAGCAAGACCCTGTCTCAAAGAAAAAAAAAAAATGCCATGGAAGTTTGAGTTTCACCATTGCATTTACCATGTTTCAACTGCTCAACAGCCACAAGTGGCTAGTGGCCAATGTATTAGATGGCATTGACAGAGAATACTTCCATCTTCACAGACAATTCTAGTGAACAACACTGCTCTAGAATATGTGGTTGGTAGTTACATTACAGATTGTCAGGGAATAGTGCAATCTTGGATCATATGCCCTATAATAAATCTTTTATCAATTCACCACAATTCTTTTAATTCCCCCAGTAAGCTGTAAAAAGCAGTGCAAAGAGCACAGGGCCAGGCCTTTGGTTCAGATCTTAGCTTCTGTCCCGACTTGCTCAGTGATGCTGAGTAACCCTCCTAGGCTTGGTTCCTTCCTCTATGAGATAAGGAAGTTGGGCCAATTGAGATTTTTTTTCTTTGAGCTTTAAAATTCAGTGATTTAACACGTCTTTTCCCAGAAACATTAAGCTCACAGGTCACGCTTTGATCAAAGACTTCTTGTTTGAGAAACATTGATCTTTTGGCATAGATAACTGTCAGCAGGACCTCTCTCCGATGTCTCAATATTTTCTGCGCTGTGTCTAAAGCATGGGCTCTCAACCATTCAGGATCCTCTACCCAAGTGTCCACCAACGAGGCGTTTTGGTTTTGTGCCATTATGCTTGGCAATTTGTTGCATGAAATTCTGTTGGAATTTCTGTTGGAAATTTCATATTTCTCTTTATAAAGGGCTTTGTTACATTAACATGGGTTCGTGACTCTCTTGAGGATGTTATATTATGAACTATGGTAGTGCCAAGGGGAATTCTTGGCAGTTAAACTCCTCTGGTAGATTATGAAGGACAGTGGTCTTCTGACTTGTGGGTTGCTCACGTCCAGTTTGATTTAGTGTCCTAGCTTTTCCTCAGTGTCAGCCAGAATTGAACCCAGAGCATTCAACCAGCAGTAGCTTCTCAGCACCTGTGCTGGCCCTTTGCTTCCTGCCTGTTGTCATTAGAGGAAGGTGTGCCTTTTTCTAGAAGCATCTTTAGACATTCAGATAAGATACTGCTAGCCTGGCTGCTCTGGGTAGGATTTTCTTTTTCTCTCGTGACCTGAGGAGGTCTTATGTTGAATAAGGGCTATTACCCACTTTTCTTGCTAAGGTACTGATAGAGTTTGAGGAGGGAATATGGGTTTTGTGAAAAATCATGAATGTAGAGTCTTAGCTCCTTGAGCAGCCTATCACTGACCAGCGGTGTCCTTGGGCAAGGCCTTGACCTTCTCTGAGCCTTAATGCTCTGTAAAGCCTTCCTCCCCATCTGGGATCACCAGGTGGAATGCAATATGGGTGTTCTTTCAGATTTGAGTTTTCCTATAGAAACAAAGAAAACTGAGAACTCAAATGAATAGGATTCTTTAAAACAAATAATCAGGGCAGTGCCTGTGGCTCAAAGGAGCATGCCTGCCCCATATATACCAACCCCAGAACCCCCCCAAATAATAATGAAATAAAATAAATAATCAAGGATCTGAATCTGACTTTAATAACTAGAATCAGAGGAGAATAGCTTTGTTTCATTTGAGGAAGCTTTACCTAACTCTTTCAAATGCACCAGGGCATTTTTGCAGTCTTTATTCTAATTAAATCCATTTATTTTAAAACTTGTTACAAATACATTTTTAAATCTTATCAGTTAATTCTAAAAAAAATGAAAGAAGAAACACATTTTGGTAAAGACTTAGTTGTCCTTGATATTTCTGTTGTGATCCGCGCGATTAATTTAGCACTCTTCTATTAAACGTGTTCCAATACTAAAGTTCTTTCTTTCTCCCCTCTCCTCCCCCCTCTCTCCTACCGATCTTTCTTCTTTTTGTTTTTCTCCCTTCTGCTTCCTCTTCTTTCGCCTACCCTCCCTGTCCAGGACCCATGTGGAAAAAGGTTGCTGTTTTCGGTTAGTCTGGGGCGGAAAAAAAATCCTATGATTCACTCCCTTTCCCACCCACCTTGTGGGGTGCTCGTGGCCTTAAATTAGCCGACTTCGTGTGTCTGTGCACGTGTGTGTGTGTGTGTGTGTGTGTGTGTGTGTGTGTGCAGCGCGCGTTCCCGCGGGCACACCCGCCTGCAAGCCCGATGTGCGCGCGCGCCTGTGTGTGTGTGTGTGTGTGACCTGCGCGTGCACGTGCCGGCACACATGCCTGGGTGTGAGCGTGTGTGAGTGTCTGTGTGAGTACGCAGTGCGCACCAACAGCGGCGCCCGCCGGTAATCCCCGTGTATGGGAGTGTGCGCGCGGGCGCGCCGGGCCGGGGGCCTCCAGCCCGCGCGCTCCTCCCCGTGCGCGCCCAGCTGTTTCTATAGGAACCGCGACCGCGCCGGGCCCCTCCTGCAGAGGCCCCCGAGCGAGCATGCCCAGTGCGAGCCGCTAGTTTGGCTCCGGTCAAGGTTTCCAGTAAGTGGCATGCGGGACTCCGGAGCGATCCTAATGAGCTGAACCGAGAGCCTTTGTGTGCAGAGGGAGGCGGCGGCGGCGGTGGCCGCCTGGCTGGAGACCCTGTCCCGGGAGCCCCCGGCGGGAACAATGCTTGCCTGCCTGACCCGGGGGAACTTACTGGACGTCCTGCAGGAGGGCTTCAATGAGGTAACTGCCCTGCTCTTCCCACTCCCCCGCTCCCCTCGTCCGTCGTCTCCCGCCTAGCCTCCGGAAGGGATCCCCTCCGCCCCCCATCCTCACCCCGACTCCTGAGCAAATCGCCTGTCGAGCCGGTGGGCGCGGTGCAGATGGGGGAAACCAGAGAAATCAAAAGGGCTGCCTGCTTCCAGCTAAGCCGGGCGATGACCTTCCCTGGTAGCGTACCTGTGTCCAGAGGACAGGACCCCAAATCGGGAAGTTATCTCCTTCCAGAAGCGGTGGTGGTCTCCACTCTTCCTGGGGATTCACCCCAAGGAAATCCTCAAGGAATCCCTGGATATTTGGCAGACGTACTAATTCTATTTCAGGAGCTAACCGGCTGAGCCCAGGGAGGGGTGGCATTGCATTGGTAGAAAGTTTGAAAGGGCAGGAGACTGAAGGGGGTCCATATGAAGTGCCCTCTCCATGTTTGAATCGCCTTCTGAATCGGGGCAGTAGATTTCTCTGCAACCAAGGACATGGTTATGAGAGGAGCTACCCAGGGAGAGTAACTCTGGGTTCTGGGCCCAAGTCAGGGGAGCCAGCATTTGCTCTCTTCTATGGAGAGTAGGAGAACTGAGGCCTCAATCTCGCAGGATGGGCTAAGGCTGACTGAGGGTCATTTTCTCCTAACTTGTTTTCACAGTTCTGTCACTGAATCCATTTGCTTCTCTTGTGACCAGGACATTCTGGTTGGGACCCTTCCCCCTGGGGATTTGTGCCATCTGTCTTCCACTGCTGCTGGGCCCCACCCTGTGGGTCTCCTAACCCACATCAGGGTAGACCTCCTCTGTTAGGGGCGTCTTTCTTCATTTCTTTCTTCCCTCTATGACTCTTTCTTAAATTTAAGGTTTTTTTAAATCCATTTTTAGTCAAACAGTGAACATTCTCCTCTTAAATATGAACATTACAGGCAAGATTGAAATGCTTCCCCATTGCAGCTCTTTCCCCAGAGGTAACCGTTCTCATGGATTTGTGTGTCAGATTTTCTTTCTACAGCTGCACTACACAGGCTCTTTCCTTAATTCCTGTTTCTAATTAAGAAGCTCTGCAGCCTGACCTGCCTGAGAACCTTCCCCAGTCCTGGCCCCTGTGCCCCAGCCTTGTTCCTGACACAGAGAGGAGAACTGCAGAAATGCTGTCCCAGCCTAATCAACTGAGTCAGAATTTTCCCTTGGCTGAGGAGTGGCACAGCCTGCACTGAAGGGCAGAGCTTGCATCCTGTCTGCACTGCAGGGTTCCTCTTCTTTGCATCATTCCTGTCGCACACATGAAGGGCCTTGTTAACAAAGAGCTACTCCTCGGAGTTGAAACGCAGAAGAGCCAGGAAGCCTACCTCTTTGAGTGCCACCAGGATCCCTGGTTCCTCTTTTCTCGTTCTCTGCCTTTGGACCTCCCTGGTCCTTAGCTGCTGAAGTCTGACTCATCCCCCAGTTGTGGCAGAATCTCTTTGGGTCTTCTCCTGGCCTTCTCTTCACCCCTATCCTGCTTTTTTTTTAAAGCCCAACTCCTACGTGTCGGGTCCTACTCTCTGTTTAGGAGGAGGAAACCAGCACAGACTCAGTCCTGGTCTTTGCTTTCTGCCCATTTTCATTTCCAAACCTTTTGACTGAAGAGCCACATAAATTAAGAGGCTTGGCTATCTTTTTCATGCTTTGGTGCTTCCATAGATATCCCCAAATTTCCAAATCTTATAAAACATTAGGGAAAAGGGGAGGGTGAGAGTTGTCTCATTGTGGTGGTAATGGAATCTTTATGAAAACCACAGATACACAACTTTTAAATTAGTTGATCTCTAGAATATGGTAGTAATGCTTTTTTCTTCACTTCATGGTATTTGTTTTTTCTACCCGTCCTGTAAACTTCCCTCCACTCCCTCTACAGTCTAATGTACATCTGCTCCTCTCTGTTAGTAGAGTTAGTACTTTTGGTTTCTCTGAAAAATTGGCATCATCTAAATAATGGTACTAGTAATAGCATGTTAAATTTAAGTGGTCACGTACAGTTTAAATAATTCTTTCATGGATCGGTGCCTGTGGCTCAAGTGGCCGGGGTGCCAGCCACATACACCTAAGGTGGCGGGTTCAAATCCAGCCTGGCCCACCAAACAACAACAACAGCTGCAACCAAAAAATGGCTGAGTGCTGTGGCGGGCACCTGTGGTCCCGGCTGCTTGGGAGGCTGAGGCAGGAGACTTGCTCGAGCCCAGGAGTTGGAGGTTGCTGTGAGCTGCAATGCCACCGCATAGGGGGATAGCTTGAGGCTCTGTCTCCAAAAAAAAAATAAATCTTTCATATACATGATGATATTTCAATTCTTTTTATATGCAGTAACACAGTTAGTGGTATTGAAGAATAATATAATTGGTTATTTCAGAGTTCATGGGGTGCTGTTTGACTTATTCCAGCCATTAGGGTTGCTTAACAAATCCAGTAATATTCAATTTCTTTTTTTAGAGTTATATGATAAGGATGTAAATAGGAACTTAAGCGCTAGTGTCACAGTGTGCTTTGATTCCCCTGAGAAACTCTTCCTACTGAGACTGTGAATACTCTCACGTATCCAGTCACCTGCTGGGAATGATCCAAGGTATCTAAAGCTGTTCATCACCCAGATGCTTTATAGATTGGTGTGGTCAGGACTGTGACCTCATTCTCTATGGCAGAGAAAACTGTCACAGGAAATGGAGCTATGGCCCTAATTGGTTAATTATAAGGGAACCCTGCAGCAGAGAGTAACCCTGCCCTCCAATTCAAGGCTTCCCTCTACCTACTTTTGGTCTGGGTTCACAGTCTTCATGTCATTATGTATAACTGCAGGACAGAATTAGCACCGGCCTCCCCATGCCTGGCAAATAACTAACAAAACTGATCTTTGTCAGTGCTGTCAGTGCAGTCCCTTGTATTGGCATGGTTAATTTGCCTTATGAATTAGTCACCAGTTTGGTGACTGCTACATTCTGTGGCCTCCTCTGGCTATCATCCATATTTCCTATGTTCTGGCCTTGCCCAGGCTTTCTGTAGTTCACAATTTTCCCATTCTGCACACACCTGAAGACTGTTTATTTGCTTTACTCTGCTCCTTGGTATTGACGTTGTCTAAATGTTGCCTTTGGTTAATGTGGCAACATGTATTTCTGCAAGTGTCTTTCTGGGGACTGAACTTTCTTTAAAAAAGGCATTGGTGGCTGGTGCTGTAGCTCACACCTGTAATCCTAGCACTCTGGGAGGCCGAGGTGAGTGGATTGCTTGAGCTCAGGAGTGTGAGACTCCGCCTCAACTAAAAATGAAAACTGAGGCAAGAGGATGGCTTGAGCCTAAGAGTTTGAGGTTGCTGTGAGCTATGATTCCATGGCACTCTACCAAGGGTGACAAAATGAGATTTCTCTCTCTTGAAAAAAAACATAATATGATTTGGCTGATATGCATTCATTTACTTAGTTATTCATTAGTTAATCATAAATCAAACATTTATTGATTAGGAGAAGGAATAGATAAATAATTAACAAATGCCCAGTTCCTGCTTTTCAGGAATTTATAGGGAGTGACAGAGAATACTGAAAAAAACATAATAGGATGCTTAATGTGATAAATGTCATAAAAAGGTGGTGTTTGGGGAAGATTGTGGCGATACTGTCTAGTTAACGATGTCATAAAAAGCATCAAATATTTACCAACACATCTGTTCGTTAAGGCCGGATTTTTTCCTGCTAGTCTGGTTATACATGCCTGCAGTCAGTCACTCACCAGACATTCACTGAATATTTACCAGGCCCTGTGCCAGACTTCAGAAAATATGTAGAAGTCAAATAACATAGAGTCTGTGCCCTAATGACACAGACCAATGAAGATACAGTAGCCAGGTGCAGGGTGCAGGCCTGTAGTCCCAGCTGCTTGGGAGACTGAAGCTGGAGGGTTGCTTAAGCCCAGGAAGTTAAGGCTGCAGTGTGCTGTGACCATGGAGTGATGGGTGCACTCCAACCTGGGCAACATGGTGAGACTCTAACTCTTAAAATTTAAAAAGATAGGGCGGCGCCTGTGGCTTAAGGAGTAGGGCGCAGGTCCCATATACCAGGAGTGGCAGGTTCAAGCCTGGCCCTGGCCAAAAAACTGCAAAAAAAAAAAAAAAAAGTTAAAAAGATAAATCAGTGTATCAACTTGGGAAAATTGTGACACAGAAATCTTGCTTGTTGGGAAGAGTGAACCTGTGTGTGGCTATGGTGTGAAGGGCCTGAGAGGCTGAAAGTGTGAGGATGATGTTTGAAAATGGTGATTGACAGGGATCAGTTCTGAGCCTTCACCTTTTGATCATAAGATCTGGCAGACTTTCCTTACCAGTTTCCCTCAAAGTTGAAAAGTAGAAATTGAAATCCCATATTAAGATTCATCTGCCTTGGCTCGGCACCCATAGTTCAGTGGTTAGGGCGCACTGGGGCTGGTGGGTTCAAACTGGCCTGGGCCTGCTAAACAGCAATGACAACAATAACAGAAAAGTAGCCAGGTATTGTGGTGGACACCTGTAGTCCTAACTACTGGGAGGATGAGGCAAGAGAATCGCTTAAGCCCAAGAGTTTGAGGTTGGTGTGAGCTGTGATGCCATGACACTCTACCAGGGTAACATAGTGAGACTCTGTCTCAAAACAAAAAAAAGATTCATCTGTCTTGCCAGGATTACAGTAGCTCACGAGTGTAATCTGTGCACTCTGGGAGGCCTAGGTACATGGATGGCTTGAGCTCAGAAGTTCGAGACCAGCCTGAGCAAGAGCGAGAACCTGTCTCCACTAAAAATAGAAAAACTGAGGAAAGGTGACTGCTTGCACCCAAAAGCTTGAGGTTGCTGTGAGCTATGACTCCATGGCACTCTTCTCAGGGTGCCAGAGTGAGACTCTGTTTAAAAAAAAAAATTCATCTGCCTGGCAGTCCCTGTGAAATACGAAAGCCTTTGTCTGCTCTTGTCCCCATAACACAGTGGTTCTCAACCTATGGGTCGCGACGCCTTTGGGGGTCAAACGACCCTTTCCCCTTTCACAGGGGTCACCCTAAGACCATCAGAAAACACATATTTCTTATGGTCTTAGGAACCGAGATGCCGCTCCTCATGGGTGGGGGTGGCCACAACATGAGGAACTGTATTAAAGGGTCGTGGCATTAGGAAGGTTGAGAACCACTGCTGTAAAGGGAACATGGAGGGAGTGAGGAGGAGTGACAGGTGGAACATCTGTGCTGAGTATCTCCTGCCTTCCAGGGTATAGCCTTGTCATCCTTGGGCCAACTAGAGGCTGTCAGACACTTCCGCAGTGAATTCCTCTGTGCTTCGCCATAGAAATTAAAGACCAGTTAAGTCCGCAGTGTAACAAAGCACCAGATTTCCCAACCATCTTTTTTCTACCCTGACTGGTTCCTCCTCTTCCCACCCAGGCTCAATGGCTTTGTTCCCGCAGGAGTCCCTGCCAGCTACACAGATGCTCCCTGGCAGGAAACTATCAGGCAGCTTTAGGTTCCTCGCCGTGAGCGATGGGCTGGCCAGGGGTGTGGAGTGGTGCTAGGGCACTGTCTGCCAGGTGCCACTCCCCCAGGCCGCTCAGAGCATCTGGAGAGCACTGGAAATGTTTCATCGGCCATGACTGGCCTTGTTGTCGAGGCCGTAAGGACCAAAGGCTCAAATTGACACTTTCCTGAATGCATTTTCTTATTTTTTGCTGTCTCCTGAACCAGGCCCCATTTAAGTGGTCATGGACAGAACCTTCAATAGCCAGGTGTGGTAAAGGGGATATTGTAGAAGCCCTGAGCGTGGGCTCCATGTCTTCTGTTTCTAGGATAAGGGACACCCCTAGACTGTAAAGTGATACCTCATTCTTTCATTCATTTATTCATTCACATGCATTTATTGAGGACTTACCTTACAACATGTACTTGGGAAGGAATAGAGTATTTGGGGAGCTCACAACTAATGGACATTTTAAAGTAAGTTTAGGAGGTGATACGTTCCAGAAAATCTGTAGCTCTCTTTTCTGTTGTATTATCCAGAACCACTGGGCTAAATACTAATACAGTAGTTGTCCCTTGTCTAGGGGTGTGTTCTACGACCCCCAGTGGACTCCTGGTGCCTCTGCCAAGCCTGCCTGCCCCATTTCTACTCGTGTCTTCCACTCATGAATTTAGTATCTTTTCCACCTTAACTAAGCAATTAGCATCCGCTGTGACTAAAAGTTTTGCAGCTTGAAGTGTGACAGTAAGGCTAGCACACATTTCTTTTTCCTTCTCCACAATTTCACAGATAGAATATTCCTTCTTCTTCCAAATCTTAGCAACCTCATCATACAATTTTTTTTTCTTTCCTTAATAAGTCAAGAACTTGCACTTTTCACTTAAAAGGAGCACTCCATGGCTTCTCTTTGGTGTATCTGAATTGCCGGCTACCCTGTTCCAGCATTTGGGGGCCATTATTAAGTAAAATAAGGGTGACGTGAACACCAGTACTGCCATACTGTGACAGTCATTCTGATGATGAGGTGGCTACTAAGTCACTAATAGGCAGGTGGCCTGAGCAGTATGGATACACTGGAAAAATGGATGATTCATGTCCTAGGGGGGACAGAAAGGGATAGCCTGAGATTTCAACATGCTACTCAGAATGGCACACTGATGTAAAACTTAGGAATTGTTTATTTCTGGAATTTTCTATTGAGTATTTTCAGACCATTGTAGACAGTAGACCGTGGGCAGCTCACACCATGGAAAGCAGAACTCCAGATATGGAGGACGACTGTACAAAGAGCTCCATCCACACGAGGAAGAAGAAATGTAATGCCATTTTTACTCGTGAACTTTATTTTTACCTATTTGGCCCCCAAATTCAATGAACAAATAGCTTTCCCCAGGTTCAACAAAAGCCTAAGGGTTAATAGAAAATAAATACAATCTCATGTTCTTTTGCTGGCATAATTTAGGCCAATAATAAGTTCAGGTTTCCAAATCCTACCCCCATCTCCTCACCTCTGCTGCTGAAGGGTCTTAGAGTTCTAAACAGGTATCCGATTTCACTATAAAACTAATTTCCTTCCTGAGCCATTCGTGTCTCCTCCTGAACCGGCTCTCCAGCACACCACAAAAACTTTCTACTTTTCTTGTTTGCCAGCAGGGAGACAGAGCAGACTTCTGTGCTGTTTCCACACTAGGAACCTCGGGTACCCCAGACTTCCCTGGTGAAGTTCCCTCAGTCCCTTTGCAACTCTAAACAAGTCCCTTGCAGGAATTCTCTTTGACCTTGAGTCTTAGAGGAAATAGAAGAGAGAGGCTGGGTTTACCAATTTACATGGAAGGAAGGGCAGCTCCCAAAGAAAAACAAAAAGAAAGTTAACATTTGGTGGCAAGAAAACTTTCAAGGTCAAGATTTACTGTACAAATGAAGAATTTGGACAGGATTGTCTATACGAGAAGAGTTTTAACTCGAATCGTAGGATTACATAGAATGTCTTGGAGGAAGCTGATGGAGATTATGATTGCTACAGCTTCCTCAGGCCAGCCTCTCCTTGGTACTACCAATGTTCTCACTGCTTTAGTGGGGTCCAGTTTCCCAAGCCAAAATCCTACTCAGACACTTTTGACTGTTGCTGTGTCCACTTTTCCTTCTCCTGATGCCTGACTCATTTTTTAGTCATAAAACCCCTCAGTTATAGTCTTCCTGATGACACTGGCATCCTGCTAGCTTCTCCACGATGAGTTAGTGATGAAACTCTGGGTTGATATTAGTTCTGCACTGTGACCAACATAGTATTTTGCTTTTTTCCCCTTTTTAAAAAAATTATTTAACCGCTTGGTGGCAAGTGCTGAGAATCCAATTTGAACTAGCAGAGATAGAAAGTGGAGTTTACTGACCGGGGAGTCCCAGGAAAGGCTGAAAAATGAAACCGTGGAAAGAGCAGGAATGCAACAGCCTGAGAAGTCGTGAAAATCCAGAACTTAAACCCTGGCAGGACCTTCTCCTGTGTTCTCCCTCTCTTACCTCGCCTCTCTCTGTGCTGGCTTTATTCCATTTCACTAAAGATGGCTTTTCTCTCTCAGGGGAGCAACAGGGGCTATGGCAACATCTAAGTGTTAAATCTTACAACTTTGTCGGAGAGAGACAGGGGAGAGAGAGGAGGAACCAATTTTATTCCTAAATGCCAGGTCAAAAAATTCTAGTGATTACCTGGGGTTGGCCAATCAGATTGTCCAGATGAATCAACTGTGGCTAGTGGTGGGGGAGATGTAAGACCACCCTGCTCAGGAGACCTACCTCTGTGTGTGCACAGGGGGTCTGCTCCTAAAGAAGGGGGATCATTATGGGGGTGCAGCTACCCCAAGAATTGTCAGCTGCACCACCACTGAGGGTCTAGTTCAGGGGTCCTCAAACGTTTTAAACAGGGGTCCGGTTCACTGTCCCTCAGACACTTGGAGGGCTGGACTGCGGGCCCCAGGACGAGTCGGCTGCTAAGCAGGACAGGCAGCAGTGGCAAAAACACCGGGCGGGCTGGATGAATGTCCTAGGCGGGCTGCATGTGGCCTGTAGGCCGTAGTTTGAGGATGCTTGTTGGTCACCATCCTACTATGCCTCTCCAGCTGGTGGAAACAGACCAAGAACTAGGGGTGTATGCAAGATATATATCTTTTTTTGTTTGTTTTGTTTAGATTTCTCACTTCTGTGCTTGTGCCTTCAACATTTTTTCGATGATTTTCTGTTTCTTGGTAAAGATTTTATGCTTGATCCTGTTGTCACGGACACATTTAGCACATATGGAACCACTACAGGCTGTGCTGACATGTTTTTTTTTTTTTTTAATTTTAGACAACTTCATAAGAACTTTAGGTCTCACAGGATGAACCCCTTGATGTCTTCGTGGACACTTGCCTGATGCAGATTTTTTTTTTTTTTGTATACACAGAGTCCTACTTTATCACCCTTGGTAGAGTGCCATGACATCACAGCTCACAGCAACCTCCAGCTCTTGGGCTTAGGCAATTCTCTTGCCTCTTCCTCCCAAGTAGCTGGGACTACGGGCGCCCACCACAACGCCTGGCTATTTTTTTGTTGCAGTTTGGCTGGGGCCAGGTTTGAACCTGCCACCCTCAGTATATGGTGCCGGTGCTCTACTCACTGAGCCACAGGTGCCTCCCCACATGCAGATTTTGGTGCTTTCCAATCTTCGTGGAATCAAAGCAAATAATTCTATTAACAGGAATTTGGAACAGTTTAATTAGAGGTTATATTGTAGTAAAACCTACGAAGGTATGTCCAATGCTAGACTCTTCTGAGTGCCTGTAGACACTGTCCCCAGAAGAGGCAAGATTTATTTCTTAATTTGATGAGCCTGTTGCATCTTGTTTTCACTGAATAATAGACTTATAAAAGTTTGTGTCCATTTGAGTGTTTCATGCCTGTTGGCTGCTTATAATTATATGCATTTATTGATTTGCTTATCAGTTCCTTGCTGCACTACTGAAGTGCCCTTTGCAGTGACAACAACTGCATCTTGGAAAGAATAAGAAACAAATCCAATAAATAAAGCATGAATATAAAAAAAGTAAAATGATTGTGCTTCTACAAAATGTAGTGGGTTTGTTTTGGTGTGTACATGTTTTGGGTTTTATTTTCAGTTGCTGCAGGAAGCCCTCAATTTACGTCAGATAATAGGGGAGCAGGGCAGAGGCTTAAAGGTGGAGAAAAATATGGTGAGTGAGCTGGGCTCTGGACTCCTTCTCCTCTGACCTTGGCCCCAACCAGACACACTCTGCTTTTCCCTATTTTACATATTTGCCTTTCACACAAGTTATAATTTAAATATGTACATATAAATATATATTTTTAAACAGAGTCTTGCTTTGTCATGCTGGTAGAGTGCTATGGCATCACAGCTCACAGCCAACTTCAGACTCTTGGGCTCAAGTGATTCTCTTGCCTCAGCCCCTCAAGTAGATAAAACTACAAGTGTCTGGTACAAGCCCTGCTATTTATCTTTGTTTGTTTGTTTGTTTCTTTCTTTCTTTTTTTTTTTTTTTTTTTGTAGAGACAGAGTATTACTTTATTGCCCTCGGTAGAGTGCTGTAACATCACAGCTCACAGCAACCTCCAACTCCTGGGCTTAAGCAATTCTTTTGCCTCAGCCTCCCAAGTAGCTGGGACTACAGGCACCCACCACAATGCCCGGCTATTTTTTTGTTGCAGTTTGGCCAGGGCCGGGTTTGAACCCACCACCCTTGGTATATGGGGCTGGCACCCTACCCTCTGAGTCATAGGCGCCACCCCCCCTTTTTTTTTTTTAGAGACAGGGTCTCCCTGTGGCTCAGGCTGGTCTTGAACTCATGTGAACTCAGGCAATCCACCTGCCTCAGCCTCCCAGAGAGCTAGGATTATAGGCCTGAGCCACTGCACACAGCCCCTAATTTTAAATATTTTGAGGCCCCCCAAAGGAAAAAGACCCCCAGAGATTTAATGGCCTATTGTAAAAAACATAAGGTATTTTACCTACTATAGAAGGGTAAGACCTAATGTATTGTTCAAACAAAGCAGCAGCGCTACTGAGGGCCTAGGCTAGCCCCACAGGCCTCTTTGAAGACAAGTGTCTCTGTGGGAGAAGTGGGTGGTGTTGCTGGTATTTTTAAGAGTTTACTTTGTCCTCAAATTAGTTTCTTCAAAGCCAGCAGAAGGCATTTATAGCAAGAACAGGGTTTTGCCTGTCCCTTGGGCTAGAAGTATGGATATCTTCAGGTCAGAGAGAAACAAACCATTCATTTTAGCTGCTGGTTGCCCAGATTAGATTTAAAGGGAGGGACAAGGAACTACTGAAGGCAGTGTAGCCTTTCACCTGTGAGTAAGAATAGCCCCATTCACTTATGAAACTCTGATCACTCCATCAGATGTCATTTAACAGATCCATGTCAGGATGCAGACATAGTAGTGACATGTCAAAAGCCTTTCTTTTTTTTTTTTTTTCTCTCAGTCAGAGTCTCACTCAGTCACCCAGGGGTTGAGTACCATGGTGTCATAGCTCACAGCAACCTCAAACTCTGGGGTTTAAGTGATTCTTTTGCCTCTGCCTCCCTAGTAGCTTGGACTATAGGAGCCCACTACAATGCCCAACTATTTTTTTTAGAGATGAGGTCTCACTTTTGCTCAGGCTTGTCTTGCACTCCTGAGCTCAGGTGATCCACTCACCACAGCCTCCCAGAATGCAAAGATTACAGGCATGAGCCACCGTGCCTGGCCATCGAAGGCCTGACTTGAAGACATATTTACTGGTTTTTAAACTTACATGAATCTGGGCAGAATAGTAAATAGCCTCAACACCTTCATCTCTGCCACTCTCCTGGCAGAACTTAAGGATCTACAGTGAGGATGGTCTATTCCCGGGTGGTCCCCACTGTGATGTTCAACCCGCTCTGTGCCACTTCAACAAGGATGCGTACCACAGCCACACCTGGAAGTTACTGCATGGAATTGCTGCCCCACCCTGAAATCTTGATGTCTGGAACTGTACTCAGCTCAAAACCCTAATTTTCACATTCCTACATTCTCATTAAACTTACTTTTTCATTCTGGGTGGCGCCCATGGTTCAGTGGGTAGGACACTGGCCACATACACCCAGTCTGGAGCGTTCAAACCCAGCCAGGGCCAGCTAAACAACAATGACAACTGCAACCAAAAAATAGCTGGGCATTGGGGTAGGTGCCTATAGTCCCAGTACTTGGGAGACTAAGGCAAGAGAATCACTTAAGCCCAAGAGTTTGAGGTTGCTGTGAGCTGTGACACCACAGCACTCTACTGAGGGAACATAGTGAGATTCTGTCTCAAAAAAAAAAAGAAAAAACTTAGTTTTTCATTCCATCCAGTTTTCTCTCCTTCCTGTTCTCTAGCCTTTTGGATTATCCTCCTTCCCTCCCTCTCTCTCTCTATTTTTTTTAAAGAGATGGGGTCTTGCTCTGTCATTCAGGCTGGAGTGCGGTAGAGTGGTCATAGCTCACTGCAAACCTCCAACTCATGGGCTCAAATAATCCTCCCGCCTCAGCATCCCAAATAGCTGGGACTATTTTTTCTGTTGTTGCAGTTGTCATTGTTGTTTTTAGCAGGCCCGGGCCAGGTTCGAACCCACAAGCCTTGGTTGGCGCCGTAACTACTATGCAACGGGCAACAAGCCACTTGTCATTTTATTGTTGATAAATCCCAATTCTTGTTCTGTGTCTTAATTCTTGTTTTATACTTTCTTTGGTATAGTAGAAATATTCATGGGTTCCAGTTCCATTTTGACCCCTTATCAATGCTATAACCTTGTATAGCAAGTTTTCCCATATGAAAAATGGGGCTAATAATATGAATTTTAATGGGGTGGCACCTGTAGCTCAGAGGAGTAGGGCGCCGGCCTCATATGCTGAAGGTGGCAGGTTCAAACCCAGCCCGGTCAAAAACTGCAACAAAACAAAAAAATACTGATTTTAATGATTTGGTATGAGGATGAAAGGAGATCTGCAAATAGAAAGCCTCCTTCAATAGCTGACATTTGAGTTCTCTTCTTTGCCTTCAGTGCCCCTCCCTTTCCTGCCAAATGATTTCTTACACATCACCTTACTATTGGGATGTTGTAGAGCCCGGGATTTGGAGTGTGTACTGAGTTCAGATGTTCTGCCATTTACAGTCCTATTATTCTGGGCATGTTTTTACTCTTTAACCTTAGTTTCCACATCTGTAAAATGGGAACAGTAGTTCTTTACAGGATCAGTGCTGAGAGAAAAACATGGATTTATAGGAAGATACGTGGTAGAATGTTTAGTACAGTACCAGACATGTAGGACCTGTGCAGTAGTTATTGTCTTGTTTACGAACTTACACGGAGGTACTCCCCAACCTGGATCTCTCATGCCACCCCCATCTCTTATGCTCTAGACCTGTGTTTTGTAACTGGCTGTGGACCATCCCTGTCCTGATGCTTGAAAAATAGCTCAGACTCCTGTTCAAAATGGAGCTGTTGACTTTCCCCTGATACTTGCTCCTCACCTAGTTTCCATCCCAGGTACAGCATCACTAGCTGGTCATCAGGCATGTTTCATCACTGTGTCCATCTTGTTGGCTACCTCTGACTTCTTTCTGGAATTTTTCCTTTTCTTTTTGTTTGTTTTTTCTCTCCGCCGCCTGCCCTGAATTTGCCCTTTTCTAACTGGTGCTGCCTCACTCGAGGTTCTCCTCTTCCCTCACTTGACTTACTTTCTGGTCTCCGCATTGGCTTCCCCAGATCTGCACGTTGCTTTTTTTTTTTTTTTTTTTGAGACAGAGCCTCAAGCTGTCCCCCTGGGTAGAGTGCCATGGCTTCACTGCTCACAGCAACCTCCAACTCTTGGGCTCAAGTGAGTCTCCTGCCTCAGCCTCCCAAGTAGCTGGGACCACAGGCGCCCGCCATAACGCCTGGCTATTTTTTGGTTGCAGCCGTCATTGTTGTTTGGCTGGTCCGGGCTGGATTCGAACCCGCCACCTTAGGTGTATGTGGCTGGCGCCTTAGCCACTTGAGCCACAGGCGCCGAGCCACACTGCTCTTTCTGTCCCACATTCTACTGTGTAGATGCAGGATTAACAGTTTCACTGTCCCGTTTCAAGACTCCACGTTTTCTTGTTGAAGGTTTTTAAGCCTTAGGCTAAGGGCCAGTGGTCTTGGGCTGACCTGCCACTCATAGCTCTGTCCATGTGCTAACTCATCAGCTGGCTGTTCCTCCAGGATGTCAAATGCCTCACAGCCCTTCCTCCTTCTAGCACCTTTGACCTTGTCCCCTGTCCAGCTGGCAGACATCCCTAAAAACCCAGCCACTTATCCCCTCCCATCTTGACTCTGCCCTGCTTCCCGCAGCATTCCTGCTTGATTCTCCTTCTCTGTATAGATAACTTTTTTTAAAAAAACATTTCTGCTTTGTGCTCACTTTGTATCAGTCGTTGATGTGCCTGTAAGCACTTCACTCTATGCCTGGCAGATAGTAAGGACTCAGGAAATGTTGATTTGAATGAATGAATGCATGGAACATAAAGTCTTGTGAGATGAACTCTAACGAGATGAAGTTTATTAAATACAAATGTGGATCAGGAAAACCAGCTTTATAACCACAAAGATAGTAGAAGGCATGTCCTTTTTTTAAATTGTAGTTTTGGCTGGGGCCAGGTTTGAACCCGCCACCCTCAATATTGGGGGCCAGCGGCCCACTCACTGAGCCACAGGCACTGCCCTAGAAGGCATGTACTTTAACAGCAGCCTGTGTTAAAAATCACTTAGCGGGATTGGCTCAATCGGCTAAGGCGCCAGCCACGTACACCTAAGGTGGCGGGTTCAAATCCCCAGCCCGGGCCCGCCAAACAACAATGATGGCTGCAACCAAAAAATGGCCGGGCGTTGTGGCAGGGCGCCTGTGGTCCCAGCTAC
>CAUYQV010087097.1:0-15232 GCA_963574575.1 Galagoides demidoff | reverse complement strand
TCCCATTTTGAGGGCTGTCTGCTTGCTTTACTTATTGTGTTCTTGAGTGTGCAGAAGCTTTTTAGTTTGATCAGGTCCCAGTAGTGTATTTTTGATGTTGCTTCGATTGCCTGAGGGGTCCTCCTCATAAAATTTTTGCCTAGGGCAATTTTTTCAAGTGTTTTCCCTATACTTTCTTCCTTTTTTTTGAGACGGAGCCTCAAGCTATCCCCCTGGGTAGAGTGCCAGGGCATCACAGCTCACAGCAACCTCCAACTCCTGGGCTCAAGCGAGTCTCCTGCCTCTGCCTCCGCCTCCCAAGTAGCTGGGACCACAGGTGCCTGCCACAATGCCCGGCCATTTTTTGGTTGCAGCCATCACTGTTGTTTAGTAGGCCCAGGCTGGGGATTCAAACCTGCCACCTTAGGTGTATGTGGCTGGCGCCTTAGCCGCTTGAGCCACAGGCCCCGAGCCCCTATACTTTCTTCTAATACTTTTATAGTTTCACATCTTTAAAGAGGTTTTCTTTTCTTTTTTTTTTTTTTTGCATTTTTTGGCCACGGCTGGGCTTGAACCCACCACCTTCGGCACATGGGGTCAGCACCATACTCCTTTGAGCCACAGGCACCACCCTAGTTTCATGTCTTAAATTTAAATCTTTAATCCAGTGAGAGTCTATCTTAGTTAATAGTGAAAGGTGTGGGTCCAGTTTCAATCTTCTACAGGTCGCCAGCCAATTCACCCAGCACCATTTGTGAAATAGAGAATATTTTCCCCACTCAATGTTTTTAATTGGCTTGTCAAAGATCAGATAACGGTAAGTAGCTGGGTTCATCACTTGGTTCTCTATTCTGTTCCATGCATCTACCTCTCTGTTTTTGTGCCAGTACCATGCTGTTTTGATCACTATCGATTCATAATATAGTCTGAGGTCTGGTAGCATGATTCCTCCTGCTTTGTTTTTATTTCTTTTTTTTTTTTTTTTTTAAGACAGAGCCTCAAGCTATCCCCCTGGGTAGAGTGCCATGGCATCACAGCTCATAGCAACCTCCAACTCCTGAGCTCAAGCGAGTCTCCTGCCTCTGCCTCCCAAGTAGCTGGGACCACAGGCGCCGGCCACAACGCCCGGCCATTTTTTTTTTTTTTGGTTGCAGCCATCATTGTTGTTTGGCGGGCCTGGGCTGGGGATTCGAACCCGCCACCTTAGGTGTATGTGGCTGGTGCCTTAGCCAATTGAGCCACAGGCGCAGAGCCCTTTGTTTTTATTTCTGAGTAACGTTTTGGCTATTTGAGGTTTTTTCTGATTCCACATAAAATGAAGTATTATTTTTTCAAGATCTCTAAAGTATGACAGTGGGGCTTTAATAGGGATTGCATTAAAATTATATATTGCTTTGGGTAGTATGGACATTTTAATAATGTTGATTCTTCCCAGCCATGAGCATGGTATGTTTTTCCATTTGTTGACATTTTCAGCTATTTCTCTTCTTAGAGTTTCATAGTTCTCTTTATAGAGATCTTTCACATCCTTTGTTAGGTAAACTCCCAAATATTTCATCTTCTTTGGCCTCTGTGAAGGGAATAGAGTCCTTGACTGTTTTTTCAGCTTGACCATTGTTGGTATATATGAAAGCTACTGATTTATGAGTGTTGATTTTGTAGCCTGAGACACTGCTATATTCCTTGATCACTTGTAAGAGTTTTTTTTTTTTGTTTATTTGTTTTTTTGAGACGGAGCCTCAAGCTATCCCCCTGGGTAGAGTGCCATGGCATCACAGCTCACAGCAATCTCCAACTCTTGGGCTCAAGCGAGTCTCCTGCCTCCGCCTCCCAAGTAGCTGGGACCACAGGCGCCTGCCACAACGCCCGGCCATTTTTTGGTTGCAGCTATCACTGTTGTTTGGCGGGCCCGGGCTGGGGATTCAAACCCGCCACCTTAGGTGTACGTGGCTGGTGCCTTAGCCGATTGAGCCACAGGCGCCGAGCCTACACACTTTTCTTGATGAAAATCTTAATTTTAATTTAAATTTAAAGAGAAATTATTTTAGACTTCATTTAAAAGACATGTGCCTCTTGGTGAGCTTTTTCTTCTCTAGACCTGCCTCAGCTGCCTTTGCATTAACTTCTGTAACACCCACTAAAAATGAAAGTGTCAGAAAAATGCTAGAGTCTTCTCTGCTTCCATGTTGTCACACAGGCTTATGTTTAGTTCTTGAGCATTTTTACATTATCAGACGAAAGAATCCTGAAACTAAACATGTATACAAAAAGGATGTGAAATGTGACTTTCCCTTTGTCTCTAGATTTTGACAGTCTTGGCCAAGAAATACAAAATGTGGGTCCTGCACCTGCACAGCCTCAGTTAGCTCTGAATGATTTCGACAGTATCACTGCAGTGTTTATTACATGACCATGTAAAAGATTATAAATGAGAGAAGGAAGGAAATGGAGAGAGACAACTTCTTTAGAGAAAGCTGACCCAGGGCTGTGGTGTTTCCCTTCTCCTGCCTGTAGGGGAGAAAGGAGGATGCATCCTTCCCTCCAGACAAGTGTGCCAGGTATAAATATAGTCCCCAATCCACCTGCCTTTGCCTAGTTTTGCAATACTTGAGCTCGGTGCTGCAGACATTTCTTCTCTGCCAGCTGGCATAGTAAGAGCCTTGTCAGAGAAAGTGCTGGAGGCACAGTAGACGAGGGCAACCTGTAGGTCTCGGCCACCCAGAGGGCTCCAGACACACACTCTAAGTCCTGACTATTAGCCCGGTGGACTCTCTTTTACATTTGTTCCATTAACTGTAGAATTTGTGGGTGCTGCTTACAAAATTTTGGGAGTTCTAGTCACCTTCTTAAGTCATCCCCAATAACTAGTTCATAATTTTTTCAATAGAAATCCTGGTTTACATTATTGTGTTCTTAGTCTCCTGACTGACACAGTAAGTAAATAAGGCTTGAAGAAAATCTTCTTACTTATTCTGCTCTATATTTTTACATTGACCACCTTCTAGCACAATAGATAAGTTGCCTATTCTGTGGTCATGGATAGCTGCAGCTGAAAACATTTTTCTTTTTTTTTCTTTTTATCTATCTCTTTCTGCCTTTATCAAGTCCTCACAAAAGGGACTAGTTCTGTTGCATTCAGAGCATATCCCAAATTGTAAGCCTTCATCTTCCATGTTGAACTTGCTCCACTCCCTTTGGGGAGACCCAGAGTTATTTTGGTCCACTATGTTTAGCCTCCACATGGCTGCACTTCTTTTGCCCAGATGCTTTTGTTCATAAGTTCCAGTACACAAAGATAATTTCAACTAGTAGATATTGTCCCACTCTTTACTGCTTTGAGGAAAAATCATTGGGTTGGGTGGGCAAGGAGCACCAGGCAGCCCTGGGTAGGAGAGGTGGAAGCAGACACCCTTCTACATCCCAACCTCAGGAGGGAAGTGCTTACTCTTTGATCATTTGGTATGACATGAGCTACACATTTTCACAGATGCCTTTTATAGGTCAGAGTAAGTTCCCAAAGTATTCTACTTTGTTGAGACATTTGTTGTTGTTGTTGTTCTTGTTTGTGGGTTTAATTTATGAAATGCTATTGAATTTCAGGTCAAGGGATTTAGACCATCTTGCAATGGATTTACACCATCATATAGCTTTTGGTCCTTTACCATTGAGTATGCTGAATCACATCAATTGATTTTTAAAGATCTAAACCTGCCTTCTTGAGATAATCTCTACTTGATCATTACACATCACCTCACATATATATTTATGTGCTAAAATTTTGTTAATGACATTTACATCACTGAACGATACAGTTTAACTGTTATTTGTTTGGTTTCATGATTGGAATAATGTTAGGTTCATAAAATGAATAGGGACTTTATTTTCGTTCTCCTCTAACTTTTGAAATTTTTTTGTCCAGAATTGGTATTAATTTTTCCTTTGAACCATCCTCACCTCAGGTTTTCTGTATTAAAACATTTTTTATCATAATTTGAGTCTAGATGAATAAGGGGCACCAATAAAAGTGCCTATATAATAAAATACAAAGATAGTTTTCATTATACATATATTTTATTTGTAATTTTCTCCAACATAATTAAAAGAAAATTGTATAAAGCAATAATTATAAAACTGCATGGGCTTATAACATATAAAGTGCAATTTGCATGACAATACTAGCACCAAGTAGTAAAGGAAAATAGATCTGCATAGGGAGAAGCTTTTTGAAATCAAAATTAAATTGTTATTAATCTGAGGTAGATAGTTATAAGTTGGAGTGTTAATTTTAATTCCCTGAATAAGCATTAATAACAAAAAAAATGTAGTGAAAGAACTAACTAAGGGAATTAAAATTATTCACTAGAAATTATCTACTTAGTACTGTTGGCCCAGGACTGGCCAGGTCTCCAGCCCTGGCTTATCTATTGTCCCTAGGCAGACTCTGTGCTATCTAGCTATCTGGTTCAGGAACAAGTTACTTGTCTTTTCATATTGCTTTGTGGGTGTCTGACTTCCCCCTTTATTTTCTTCCTGAGCTCCTCAGGCAAAAGTGCAGTGATATTGGTGCCTCTTTGAAGTTATAGTCCAGCGGAATGAACTAGAGATATTAATTACAAATAATTTCATTCCTTAAAGTGAAGAAATTTAAGCCACAAACAAAGAAGAAAAGAAATGTCCAGTGTAAACATCAATCATTGAACTCTTTGTTGCCTTTGACCATCTTTCCTAGATATCTTTCTAACAAACTAGATACGAGATGTTACTCAAGTCAGTTAGCCCTTCATTTTCAAACAACACTTTTAGAAACTCAAAGAATTGCCATATAGAGGGATAATTATTAGGTGTGATTTCTAAAGAACTATTCTATATATTGCATTTTTTAAGACAATGTGACAATCTCAAATTTGCTGAGAACAAGAGTATGTTAAAGTCCAACAATTTTTAAAATTCTGTTATTTCCCTGATCCCCTCCATTTAAAGTGAGAATATGTGTAAAGAAAAGAGGTGAGACATCAGGTGAACCTAGCCTTTCAGTCAGCATGGACAAGAAAGAGGAAGTGAGAGGGCAGAAGAATTGAACATAAGTCAAAGGAAAATCACAGTAAAGAACAAACACAAAAACAATATAATTTACTTAAGAAAAATAAAAAAGATAACATAGTGTTAACGCATTTGCTTTAGCAGAAGGGAGAGAGAGAGAGAGACAGTCTTCGAGGAGACAAACAGTCTCAGTAGAAGAGTAAATCTTAGCAGTCTTCTTAAAAGGGTATCAGGCAGATGCCCTCCAAATAGGAGAAGCGACAGAGTTAGAGTGAGCGGGTGAGTGAAAGAATGAGCGCTCCCCGACTGCCTTCTCCTGCAGCTTCTTATAGACCTAATCTCCTGGCTACTTGCACCACTCATTTTATACACAATCCTGTGGCTACTTTTCCTCATCACTGATGTTCTAGTCTTGTGAACTCTTGTATTAAGGAGAGCGGAATCCTTTCCCCATGCCCTTATCACCAAGGTGTTAACGTTACTGGGTTGTTACAAGTGTTCCTTATAACTCTCACTTCTCCTTCCCCCGAGCTATATGGTCTGCTACATATTACAAAAGAAAGAATGGAGGAATGGAAAAATGAAATGAAAAGAAGAAGATACAGAAATAAAGTCAAAAGAGCAGATGTAAATCCTACCTTATCAGCTACATTGAAGGCCAATGGATCAACCCCAACCAGAAGGCAGAGACTGGAGCAAAGCAGGAGAAGAAAACATGAACCTTCGTGGTCTGTATGTAAAGTACACTTCAGTCTCAAATGCAAAAACAGGCTAAAATTAAAAGAATTGAAACAAATATACCGTGCAACCATAACTAAAAGAGAACTAGAGTGTGTCTGCTATTATAAAAATAGGACTTAGGATGAAAATTTAATTGAGAAAAAGGTCATCACATAACGATTAAAAGGTCAGTCCATCAAGAAACCATAAAGTGTATCATGAACAATAAAACCCTAAAACTATAGAACAAACTCTTACCCAAGGCAGAATATACGTTCTTCTCAAATACATGTGAGACATTTATTAGAACAGAAAAGCCTCAATATATTTAAAAGAAATTAAATGATGAAAAGTATGTTTTTTAATCTCAATAAAAAGAAAATCAACATCACACAGGAATTTTGGAAATTCATATGTATATGCAAATTAAATAATACACATCTAAATAATCAGTGAATCAATAAAAATCAAAAGTTTGATTAAAATATGTTTAAATACAAATCTAGAAGCAAATAAAAATGATTAAATGCCATGTCCAAGTGCAATTTGTCCCATGGATGCAAAATCATGTCAACAGGTAGAAATCAATTAATCAAATATACTTTATTAGCAAAATAAAGAACATAAATCACATGATAATCTTAACAAATATGAGAAAGCATTTGACAAAATCTAACATTCTTATATAATACAACCATTCAACAAGCTAAAAACAGAACTCCCCAAAACACAGTTGAAATCATACTTAATGAAGACAGACTGGAGGCTTTTACCTTGAGATCATAATTAAGACAAAGAAATCCATTCTCAACATTTTTTCCCCTCATTTCATAGCAGGGAAATTATGCAAAAACATAAAAGACAGCCAAAACAGAAAAAGTCGAGTAAAATTATTTCTATTTTCAGGTGTCATGATCATTTAAATAAAAAATCCTAAGAAATCCACCAAAAAAAGAAAAAAAATAGAAAGAAAAAAATCCCCTAATAGAAATAATAAACAAACATGGTATAAGATACAAGATCATTGTACAAAAGTCATTATCTTTTCTGTGAACTGTAACCAAACAATCTAAAAATTAAATTATTTATAAGCAAAGGATAAGAAACTTGAACTTGGTAGCACTTATAGTTCAGTGGGTAGGGCACCAGCCACATACATCCAGGCTGGTGGATTCGAACTCAGCCCCAGCCAGCTAAACAACAAAGATAGCCACAACAACAAACACAACAAAAACAACCAGGCGTAGTGGTGGGTGCCTGTAGTCCCAGCTACTTGAGAGGCTGAGGCAAGAAAATTGCTTAAGCCCAAGACCTGGAAGTTGCTGTGAGCTGTTGTACCACAGCACTCTATCGAAGGCAATGAAGTGAAACTCTGTCTCAAAAAAAGAAAAAGAAAGAAAAGAAAATTAATTAAGAGGACTTATTACAAGGACTTATGTACTTGGAATGATATCCTATTTTCATTATTGCGAGATTTAACATCCTTAAGATGACAATAGTTTCCCATATTTTGGGCAAATGTTATGCAATCCCTATCAAATTTCTTATTTCCCTTTGGATAGAAACTACAATAAACAAACAAAAAAATTAAAAAGCTGGTCCTAATATGCATATGGGAATAACACAAAGGAACCTGAATAGTCAAAACAATCTTAAAAGGGAAGAACAAAGTTACAAGACTCACCTTTCTGATTTCAAAATTGACTACAGAGCTAAGTCAGGAGTATGTGGTCCTGCCATAAAGACACAGGTATAGGTTAAGGGCACTGAGTCCAGAAATAAGCTCTTATACTCAAGGCCGTTTCTATGAGAATAACATTTTTGACAAGAATGTCAAGTCAATTTTATAAGGAAAGTTGGATTTCAACAAATGGCGCTTGGAAAATTAGATATCCTTAGACAAAAAAAAAAAAAAAAAAAAGAAGCTGAAACCTTACCCCACACCATTCATGAAAAGTAACCCAAAATATAAAGACTAAAACTACAAAACTCTTAAACAAAACCACCGTATTATATTTTTATGACCTTGGATTTGACACTTATTGTAGTTATCTTTTAGATATAACCAACAGCACAGTGGAAAAGAAAAATATAGATTAGTTAAAATTCATCAAATATAAAAACTTTTGTGGTCAAAGAAAACCATTAAGGTAATAAAAACATAATCTATAGGATGTGAAAAAATATTTGTAAATCATATATTTGATAAAGTATTAGAATCCACAAAATAATGAGTTGATAATCCAACTCCATAATGAAAATACAAAAAAGCTCAATTAAAAAAATGAGCAAAGGTCATGAATAAACATTTAATTAGTAAGAATATCCAAATTACCAACAGGCACATGAAAAGATACTCAATGGGCTCAGTGCCTGTAGCTCAGTGGTTAGGGCTCTGGCCACATACACAGGAGCTGGCAGGTTCGAGTTGGGCCTGGGCCTGCTAAACAACCATGACAACTGCAAGCAAAAAATAGCCAGGTATTGTGGCGGGCACCTGTAGTCCCAGCTACTTGGGAGGCTGAGGCAAGAGAATTACTTAAGCCCACGAGTTTGAGGTTGCTATGAGCTGTGACATCATGGCACTCTACCAAGGGCAACATAGTGAGACTCTGTCTCAAAAAAAAAAAAAAAGAAAAAGAGAAAAGAAAGAAAGAAAAGATGCTCAATCACACTAAACCTCACAGAAATGCCACACAAGTTAAAATCATAATGAGATACCATTACACCCCCACTAGGATGCTTAGAATTTGTCTTTAGAAGACAATAACAAATGTTGCAGGGCTGAGGATGAACTGTACCACCCACACATTGCTGGAAGGAATGTAAATGATGTACCCACTCTCAAAAATTCCTCAGAAAGTTATAAATAGAGTTACCATATAACAAGCAATTCTATTAGTTGGTATATGCCAAAGAGAAATAGAAACATATTTGCACACAAAATCTTGTAAATTAGTATTTATAAATATTACTTATAATAGGTTCAGAGTGGAAACAACAGAAATATTCATCCACTGATGAATGGATAAATAAGATATCGCATAAGCATTTGATGAAATACTATTCATCCCTATGAAGAAACTGTACGGGCTGGTAAATTGAAGAAACTTGAAACCATTATAATAAATGAAAGAAATCAGACACAAAAGTCCACATTTTACCTGATGTCTATATTACCTTTGGGAATGATTAGAATCAGTGAAAATATTGACTTACAGATATAAGAAACTCATGTTTTTGCAAATCAGTGTAAATGATAACGTAATTCAGAACAGAGGTCATGTCTGATTATTCAGCTTTCTTTTTGATAAAATAAGAATAAAGTAGGTAGAAGAAGACTATTCTGAGAAATGAAGTGGTAGTTATTATTTTCTTGTATTTTTGAGAATTTATTCCATGTATTCTTCAAAGAACTAATTATAAACTACAGAAGTCATCGTACTGTATAGAAAACCCAGGCTAATAGAAGAGCAAAGTTATTTACTCTCAAGCATTTCCTTCCAATTTACAAATACAGTATATAGCAAATTCTGTACTTTTCATGTGAATTCATTGCTTAAAGACCCATACAATCTCTTGCCTAAAAGAGATTTAATTAAGACTAGAGCAGTTTTATAAAGACAATCAAAATCAAGCCATTATTTTTATAAACAGTTAAGAATGAATATAAAGAACATTTTCTGCATCCTTTGGATAATGAGAAAGTAAAGTTCTACAATTTATTTCATTAAATACAACTTTAAAAGTTATAAAGAACTAAAATAACTCAGGTCAATAAAAAGCATGTTAACTTCTTTTATAGAATTGCATACCAAAGTAACAAGCCTCAGAGAAATGACTTTATGGTAAATGTAGGAAAACTGATCACCATCTAAATTTGTATATCATATATAGCAATTTCCACTTAGTTGTGCAAAATTTGGTTTGGTGTATTTCTGACACTCTTAGAAGAGAACTTCAAACAAACAAACATGGGTAATTTACTCCCCAGGGTCCACATAAATAGATTCCAATCAGCAAGCAGAATTTCTCTTTATTCCATTACTTTTTCTCCCATCCAATTTTTTTTTTTTTTTTTTGTAGACAGAATTTTGCTTTATAACCCTGGGTAGAGTGCTCACACAGCTCACAACCACCTCCAACTCCTGGGCTTAGACAATTCCCTTGCCTCAGCCTTCAGAGTAGCTGGGACTACAGGCGCCCGCCACAACACCCGGTTATTTTTTTGTTACAGTTTGGCCAGGGCCAGGTTTGAACCCGCCACTCTTGGCATATGGAGCCCGCTCCCTACTCACTGAGCCACAGGTGCCACCCACTCCCAATCAAATCTGTTGGTTATCCAATAGATCAAACTTAGCTGATAAATCTAGATACAGGTTGAGTATATCTTATCTAAAATACTTGAGACTAAAAGTGTTTGGGATTTCAGACTTTTTTTAGGTTTTAGAATATTCGCATAAACATAAAGAGATTTCTTGGGGATGAAACTCACCTCTAAACATGAAATTTATGTTTTACATATACCTTCTACATGTAGCCTATAGATAATTTTGTACAACATTTTAAATGTGTTTCATGAAACACAAGTTTGACTGCAACTTACCAGTGAGGTCTAATCTAGACTCATCTACTTGTGGCATCCTGTTGATGCTCAGAAAGTTTGAGATTTCAGAGTACTTTGGATTTTAAATGTTTGGAGTAGCAATATCCAACCCGTATATCTATTTTTATTTCCTAGGTTAATGTAAGAAATTATTTACCAAGGGAAAATATAGTTTTAATAAGGAGGCTAGGTTCCTCATTTTCAACTTTTTTTTTTTTTTTTTGTAGAGACAGAGTCTCATATTATCACTCTTGGTAGAGTGCTGTGGCGTCACACAGCTCACAGTAACTCCTGGGCTTAGGCGATTCTCTTGCCTCAGCCTCCCAGTAGCTGGGACTACAGGTGCCCACCCTAACACCTGGCAAGTTTTTGGTTGCAGTTTGGCAGGGGCCGGGTTTGAACCCGCCACCCTTGGTTATATGGGGCCCACGCCCTACCCACTGAGCCACAGGCACCACCCGATTCCTCATTTTCAATGGTTATATTTTTTCATATGTCCCCCTCCCCACAAAAAGGCCAAGCATATGAACAAGTAACTTATAGAAATAAAACACAAGTTTCTAACAAATAAATATTTTAAGATACGTTTATCACCCTGTTCAGTTTTAAGAGTGATGACACTCTGGGTTGGGAGGCACACAGACAGATACCTTTCCCAAATTGCATACCCCTGGTGACAGCACAAGTCCACAGAGCACGGTGGAGGGATTTTCATAAGGGTTGTCATAAGCCTTCGTGTTTTATCCGCCCTTTACCTGGGCAATGCTGTTTAAGAACTTATGTGGAAGAAAAAAAATAGGAGTGGACAAAGGATTTGCCTAAGGTGCCCATTCCAGTTGGTTCAAATCCTAGTTTGATTTTAAATGAGAAATAGGGTTATGTATTTAACGTCAATGGTAGTCACGCTATAATATCGAACAAAAATCCTAATGAAACCATTTATTTTGAAAATAAAATCGGACTAATACTTGAGAAATTTTTAGATTTAATGACCATATGGGAGGGTGGTGAACATGACATGTAAACCAAAAGGAATAGTCTAATACGTGGAGAAAATAAGGTCACAGAGATAACAGATGACAGTTCCTCAAGAAGAGAAACAGGCAATCCTGTCAAATTTTTCTGAAAAATGTCCTGTCATTGATTTATGATTACGCTGAAGCCATTGCGGCAATTAGCAAGAACTTGTTTGTCCTGCTACTTCCCGTGAGAATATTCTTTGTGGAGATTGCTCTATTTCGTTATTTTCCTTTTATACTAAATATAAATATTTTTTCCAAGTCAGCTTATTTCTAACGTAAGTCTTTTCAAGTTAACGTAGAGTAATGGGATGAGAATCAGTTATGATGGTTTGGAAGGGCCAGGGAAGTTTCTTCATTACCAAAACATGATGGCATGGACGGAGCTGTCAGGTCAGGCAGAAGTCAATTCCCTGCCTCTGACTGGTCCACACTCCCACCCTGTCCATAGTCTCACTTGTTTCAGATAACTGAAACCCTTTCGATTTTTCAGACTGAGGGACGTGGAGTCACGTTTCCCTCATTTATTTCACATTCCACATGGAACCCTATTATTTATCATTCCTCACTGTTGCTGTTGTTCCAAATCTCTGTCTCCTTGTACTTGAGTTATGCCAACAGTCTACTGATTTTTCACCTGATTCCACCTTGCTGCTTCATGTTTTTCTTTGAGTAAAGAGCCAGAGAGAGCGCTACACACTTCAGTCAGTGTTTACTTCCGACTTGACTTCTTGGTCTAGATTTCTCTGATGATGTCTGCTCATTCTAACAGAAAGTATTATGATGCAAAGTTCTTAGAATGACCGTGTCTCTTTCACCCCATCTCCTGCTTTCCCCTCCACTGACAGCCTTGGGGACCACAGAACGTTCTGGGATACTTTCTCTAAGACTGCAGGTGGGTTCCCTCTGTTCTTTCTCTATAACATTATACTTTCTTTATATACATTCTCACATTCAGCCTTCCCATAGAGACATTCCTCTACCACCCTCTTAACTCACTATTGCCCACCCCAGACCCAGCTCTCCAGATTCCCTTTTCTTGCTTTATTTTTCATAAAACATCATTGTCTATTGTCCTGTACCTTATCCAATCCAATACACTTCACACACAAAATAGCACTGGTGGGAGGTAGCTGTCCAATTAATGTTTCATGAGTGAAGGAATCAAATATTCACTGCAGAATCCATCATCAGGTTCGGTCCTGAAGGAGGGAGCTCTTCCTGCTTTCTGCCTGTCTTGTTCAGTCCAGATGTGTTTTCCTTCCTCTGTACTATTCAGGGCAGAGTAAACTATTCTGCATGGGAAACTCAGTGAGACAGGTAGAGGCCTGCTACTCTCAGCTTCTCATTCTATATGACTATTCTTTTGAGGGGATTTGCAATAGCTGTGATTTCTGTCTCTGGCCCTGAAACTATATGTGAGGTCTTGTTACCTTTCCTCCCTGGACCCTGATGGAGAAAGAGTGCAGGACATATTCCAGGACCCCCTTGGATCACTTCCCCTTGGTCTTTTCCCCACATGTGTTCATCTTGAGAAAGTATTTTTTTTCTTTTTTTTTTTTTGAGACAGTCTCACTATGTTGCCTTTAGTAGAGTACAGTGGCGTCACAGCTCACAGCAACCTCCAACTCTTGGACTTAAGTGATTCTCTTGCCTCAGTCTCCCAAGTAGCTGGGACTCCAGGCACCTGCCACAACGTCCAGCTATCTTTGTTGTTGTTGTAGTTGTCAGTGTTGTTTAGTAGGCCCAGGCTGGGTTTGAACTTGCCAGACCAGCGTATATGACTGGCACCCTAACCACTGAGCAATGGGTGTCGAGTCGAGAACATATTTTCTTGTTTCAATTCCTTCTTTATTTTTCAAGTAAGCAAACAACAAATAATCTATACTTGATCCTACATCTCCCATCTGTCTTATTTTGCTATGCCCCATATGCAACAACAAAATCAAAAAGGCATATACAAAATCCTAACTTCTAGATGTGCTTGTAACTGCAAATTACATCTCAAAATTCTAATAAACTAAATTGGAGTATGCGGCTTATCTTATATACTTCTGAGGCTTTTTTTTGCCCGAAGCCCTAAATAAAATCTAAGGTGTCATTGCTTGATCAGTAAAGTTTATCAAAATGCTCATCTTATAAATGACAAAGGAAATGGAACCCAGGGAATGGCATGAGGGCCCACTTGACACCAGTGCCTAGAGCAGAGTGGTCCAGTTGGAATCCTTAGTCCTCACCATCCTGTGGGGAAGAGTAGTTGGGAGGAATGGCAAGGAGGTTGGGGTTGAGAGGGGTTTTACAGATTACCCTTCAAGCTGTGTAGAAGGCAAAAGAGAACCAGACAGCTGACCCCATGATCAGGTCACACAGGAAATGAAGAAGAGAGAGAAATTAAGTCATATGTGTCACATCGACAGATTTTCAGTGAAAAGTGACTTTTAAAATATCTATATTAGAAAAACCTCCTTGGGTTTACTAAAACAGTAGGCATTGGGAGAGAGTAAGGACAAGTGTGAACTGAGAGAGGCCATCACCACCTTTTCTAAATTCTGGAGTGGGATGGGTTTTGCCTTAAAGTGCCTCACCCTCAATTGCATTTCTTAGGGAATATCGATTGTGTTTATTTGGCTTAGAGTCGGGGTATAGAATCACCCAGCAGACTTTGGATAAGTCTTCCTTGCAACCAAAAAATATGTCAATTATCAAAACCTGTAAACAACCTGCAGTGTCCTTTCCAACTCCTATGGGGCCTCAGCTCCTCCTGTAGTTTGTCTTCCTCTAAAACAGCCCCTGAGACTACCTATCCTTGTGATTAGATGGTAATAGGAGCCAACCAGACAAAACGCCCCCAGGCACCAGCTGGAAGAGGAAGTGGTTGTATTCACCGCTGGGAGACTTGGCGGACTAGTGTCCCTCAAACCGAGCCCACTTACTCAGTTTCTGGCCTTCCTTTTATACAATCTTTGGGTTGTGTGCATGTGAGAATCTCACGATCTCATGATTCAGAGAAGGTCAAGCCACCACCTGCCCTTGGTGGGTGGCTGCCCGTCCTCAAAAACAGCAGAAGGCCAGGGAGGTGACAAGGTTCCCACATGGGTCCAGCAGGCATCCTCCGACGGGTATTTAGGAAGCAGTGACACCTGCTGCAGTGTGGGTTGTAATCGGTAGCTTCGTACTTAGCGCAGGTGACCTGGCTAATGCCTGCACGGAATCACTGGGGCAGAGTCCACTTCTGCCTCAAGATAACTGGGAAGAGATTTTGGTAAACACTGCTGGTGGGATAAGAAAGTGACAGAGAGAAAAAGAAAACTGCTCAACAATATATCTTCAAAGAAGTTATCCACTGTGGGCAAAGGAGTGCTCTGATTTCCCTGGGGGAACTCTAAGAGACAGGGTAGACCAGTTCCTCAGAATTATCACCAGCAAGGGTGGGGGAGCTAGGTATTCAAATGCAAATCCCCTTGCTTGGCTAAGGATTTCTTCAGTAAACAAACCCTAAGGTGATTCCAAGAGGCCTCTCTGGTGCTGAGCCTGCCCTGGAGTCACAGAAAGGCCCTTGGGCTGAGGCAGGCAGTGACAAAAGGCTGGTGATAGTGGCTGTGGGCAAATCACAAACAGCCGTGGTGACGTTTCCCTTACAGAACGGAGCAGTAGTATTATTTGGGCTCACTTGCTCTGTCCCACACTTAACTCTACAAACATCCTTAGGTAATTCCCCTTTTGCACATTTCTTTTTTTTTTTTTTGAGACAGAGCCTCAAGCTATCCCCCTGGGTAGAGTGCCATGGCATCACAGCTCATAGCAACCTCCAACTCCTGGGCTCAAGCGAGTCTCCTGCCTCCGCCTCCCAAGCAGCTGGGACCACAGG
>CAUYQV010087096.1:0-32501 GCA_963574575.1 Galagoides demidoff | reverse complement strand
CTCAAGCTATCCCCCTGGGTAGAGTTCCATGGCATCACAGCTCATAGCAACCTCCAACTCCTGGGCTCAAGCGAGTCTCCTGCCTCCGCCTCCCAAGTACCTGGGACCACAGGCACCTGCCACAACGCCCGGCTATTTTTTGGTTGCAGCCATCATTGTTGTTTGGCGGGCCCAGGCTGGGGATTCGAACCCGCCACCTTAGGTGTACGTGGCTGGCACCTTAGCCGATTGAGCCACAGGCGCTGAGCCTATTCCTTTTCTATAAACACTCTAAGCCATTACAGTCTCAGTTTTTCTTTATTGCACACATTAAAGTCACTAATGGGATAGAACTGAAGGATCACGCTCATGGTGCTTACTGCTTAGCTGAGGAGCAGCTGGGGGAGCGTGCATGACCGTGCGTCTCGCCTTAGGATCAGTCTCAACCCTGTAGCATGGGGCCATTGCAGAGGGATTCATCACCAGATGTACTCCTGTGCCCTGGGGCCTGATAAGGCTCATCCCTGCCTCATCATAATGATTTTTTTTCATCTCTCATCTGCATTCATTCATGTTTTCATTCACTGGACATGTGTTCGTTGAACACTCTGCTGCTCAGTAGGGATCTATCTGAAGAAGGCAGACGTGGTCCTAGAAGCTTGCAGTCTCACGAGGGGATAGCTTCCCTAATCATTTCAGAACTCTGTGCCATGGGGACGGAGGCTCACCCAGCTGGGGCCTTGGGGGAGGCTCCCTGAGAAGGCAGCATGTCAGCTGAGTTAGCAACTCCCCCAACAGCAAGTGTGAAGACTCTTGGGGGAGAATGGACATGTTTTCTTGGAGAACCTAAGAGAGGATCAGTGTTACTGGAACCTGCTGGGCATGAGGATGAGTGCAGGTGTCTGATCATCGCGCGCCTCTAGGATTGGGATTTTAGTGTGGCCAGTAAGCACTCGAGGTCTTGTGATTGTGAGTGACTTGATCAGATAACATGTTTTAAGATCTTACCCCACAGACTTCATGGAGGATGGACTGACTGGGTCAGAAGTAGATGTGGAGAGATGAGTTAGGGCAGTAAGTTCAGGCTTATAAATTATGTGTGCTTTGAGCACCAGCACTGTCACATGTGTCTTGTGATCCCCTGTGGTACTTTGTATGGAGACAGTGTCTGATATTGAGCCATCCTGGGAGCTCCACAAGTATACCTGGGGCCCCTCCCCTCTGATGTCTAGGGATGCTGGAGCCCACTTGGGAAGGACCTGAGCTGGTCACCTGTGAGTCTGCCTGGGTCTCAGGGTGGTAGCTTTTGAAGTCAGGTCAGTACAATGGACAGTGAGGAGAAGGCTGTGCCTGGCAGTTGTGGGCCAGGTGCCATGTGGGTATCTGGTCCTGGGTGGGCCTCCCTCAGTCCATTCTCTGTAACTGGTGGAGCAGGAAGTCCTGTCTGCTGAGGGCCTGGCCCCAGCCCTGGTGAACAGCTGAAGGGTAGGTCTCAAGGGAAAATACTGCCTTGGTGCTCCCAGTGCTCTCCCCTACCGACCTTGGGATCAGCATTAACTAACAGCCACTGTACATCCCCCCATCATTTTATCCCACATTGTCCTTTATCTGATCCCCAGCTGGATTCTGCTCCAAGCACAGTGATCTGCTGCTGTCCTAAAGGGGCTGTCAACTTTAATACACAAAGAGTGTGCTCCTGCTGTTTCCTGAGCCTGGAGCCCTGTCTCCTCCCTTCTACCACCTTCAGATTTATCCTCATGCAGTTGTTTTCAACTACTGTCATTAGTGGTTTGTATCTTTGGCCTCCTCTGCTGGACTATACGCCCTCAGAGGGCAGGGACCGTGCTGTTTTTATCTCTGAATCTCCTGTATTGCACACGGTAGATACCCAGTGAATGGTTTTGGGGTTAAGCTCAGCACTGTTGAGCTCTGAGCGCCTTAGAGAACATCCGTGCTATTGCTCCATGTGAAGTGGGGAGAAGGGAGCCCCAGCTCTGATGAAGGGTGCGTGGGTGTCCCTTTTCTTTTTGAGGTTCCTTGAATAAAAGAGCATTTTCCACTTTAGCATTTTCACGTCCTGTGAGACCCATGATGGTCTACAGAGAATGTCTTTGTATTTGTAAAAGGCAAGAGATTTATGTGGTTTGAAGAGAGACCAGAGTATGAGAATGTCCTTGTCCTTGTAAAGAGATCACGTGCTCAGTTGTCTGCCTGATAGTGACAGTCATTGTCAGTTTTTTTCATTTTGACATTGTCCCTAGTCTTTGATTCAGTACAGAATTTAAATGCTCAAAGCCTTGCAGCTCTGCAGAAGGGTTTCCTTGTTCCAGAAACTACAAAAGCTAGCTTCTAAATGACATCTTTGACAGACCCTAGGGACACAGGATGTGAAAGGACCTAATGAAGTTGGGTCTAGTTTGAGGCTGTGCCCCTTTAAATCTGGTCATCTGTAGAATGGGTGTAAGGATAGCTAGTTCCCAGGTTTCTGTCCCTGGAATGAGAGCGTCTAATGTCTAATGCCTGCCTCCACTCTAAGATCACAGTTGCCCAAGGCCTGCTGTCCCCGTGGGGACATCAGAGCACGGAGGGAAATAATGCAGGACGTGAGAAAGAAGCTCTGCATCCTCGCCTTGCCAGGGCCTCCCCGGTGCCTACACGCAGATAAAAATTCTAGCTGCCAGTGACCGGGGTCTTCCTGCGAGCTGGTGCCAAGGCAGCCATTTTATTTAATCCTTGTAGGAATTCTATGAGGTTTGACAAATGAGAAAAATGAGGTTCGGGGAGGCACCTGTGGCTCAAAGGAGTAGGGCACTGGCCCCATATACCGGAGATGGCTGGTTCAAACCCAGCCCCAGCCAAAAAAAAAAAAATACAAAAAGAGAAAAAATAGATTCGGAGATGTTAGTCGACTTGCTAGGAAGTGAAATAGAAAACTTAGTGTCTGTTGAGTATAATGAGGTCTTTTTTAGTGGCTCAGTGGGTAGGGCGCCTGACCTATATACTAAGGGTGGCAGGTTCAAACCCGGCCCCTGGCCAAACTGCAACAAAAAATAGCCAAGCCTTACAGCGGGTGCCTATAGTCCCAGCTACTCAGGAGGCTGAGGCAAGAGAATTGCCTAGGCCCAAGAGCTGGAGGTTGCTGTGAGCTGTGACGCCATGGCACTCTACCAAGGGCAACAAAGTAAGACTCTGTCTCTACAAAAAAACCAAAAGAAGTTAAAACAGCATTCAGAAATAAAGGTTCTAGAACCTCTATTTATAGAAGACTTAACTTGGTTTTTCCCCTTTAAGCTGGGGTCCTTTCCCCACATCTAACTAGACTTTCATATAGTTTCCTACAAATTAGGCTTTTATGTCAAGACCAGCTAAACATAATTTTGTAGTAATCCCTCCTTGGCCTAAGGGTGTCTATTAAGGCTGCCCCCTTGGCCTTGGTGCGGTTTGTTCCTTTAACTTTCCTTAGTCTGACCCTCTTTCCTTCTTTTTTTTTCTCAGCAGCCATTTTTCACATTCATCTTGGGATTCTACCCTAGTTCCCCAATAACTTTCTTAAATGATGCAGAAACTAAGACCAGGCACATTTCCTCTGGTGGACGTGTGGCCAGTCTGGGGTTGCCACAGGCTTTGTTTCCTGGCGTTCACATTCCTGCTGCACCATCTCCGATGGTCCCACCTCTCCCGGCACCAGGTGAGCTCCGTGCCAAGGTTCCCTCCTCCGAATACAGCGTCTCTGACTCCATGCAGAGTAGGAGAGTTAGGTGCTCTGAGTGAGGTCCTCACACTCCAGCCATTGGCCACAGGTGGCTGCTCTTGTTGGCTGTGGTTTTTGATGACGTTTTCTGTGAATTTGTGTCTAGCATTCAGGACTAGGTTCCAGAGATTGATGCTGGCTCTGTCCTGCTGCCTCTCATTTCTGGGCTGACCTCGCACTCCATAATGCCTGTACTCCTCAGCTCCCCCTGGCCCTGTGGCCTGCCCTTTCTCCCTCTGATCACTCATCCCCAGAGTGTCACAGTGTCAAATTGCAGTTTGACCAAGTAGTAGCTGTCTCACTTTACCTCTCTGAGCCTCAGTTTTCTCATCTGTAGATTGGGTATAACGATAGCTGGCTAGCGGGTTTCTCTTACTAGAATGAGAACACCTATTCCTGCTTTATGGTAGCATTCAGCAAATACCCTCCCTTCCCACTAGGCGATTCTGTGTTGGGAAGAAGCTCACATGCGATCAGTACTTCAGATGCTATCAGCGTAGCGTGGGAGTCACACTGCTTCATGTAGGATTTTTTTTCCCCAGCGTGTGAATGATTTGTGCCACCAAGTGAGAACATGGGGAGGAAGCGGCTGAGGAGGACTGTGTACAGGTGCTCATCGCTCCTTGCTCTTCCCCATGGCTCTGCCTGCTCATGTGCCCCATCTCAGAAGTGCTCTTATGCCATTTTCTCTGGGCTTCCAGTGTTCTGCCCCATGTAACTCACAGCCTCACCTCCCTCTGCACCCCTTCATTATGCAAGTGTGTGTTTATTGGGATTGTGGCTATTTCTGTTGGTTTTGATTAAAACTGAATATATTTTTGAATGATCTGCCCCAACCCTGTATATTCTGTAAGCCCTGTTATTTTAGTGATTTTTGCAGAGAACTGTTTTCTTTCACATATAAATAGTGCTATAGTAGAGAGATTTGGTTTTCTTGTCTACCATCCGACTTGTTTTGTGTTTTTCAGGTACAGACTTATGGGGTACAAGTGCAATTTTGTTATGCGCATAGATTGCACAGTGGTCAAATGAGGGCTTTTAGGATGTCACTCAAATAACATACGTTGTCCCCATTAACTAATTTCTCATCTTCACCTCTCTCCACCCACTGAGTCTCCATCGTCTGTCATTCCACCCTCTACACCCATGTGTACACATGTTTTAGCCCACTTGAGTGTTAGCCTGTAATATTTAGCTTTCTGGGCTGGGCTGGCTTCACTTTCAATAATGCCCTCTAGCTCCACCTAGCAGAAGACATGATTTCATTCCATCTGGGTTTTTGCATTGATCTTCATTTTCGGGCCCCAAGACCTTGGGCGTAGACGAGGCGAGGACCTAGGGGTGACAGAAGAGACTTCAGGCAGACATGTGCTGTGACTCTTCACCCCATCTCTGTATAACCTGAAGTACTGCAAGAGAGTAGTAGACTGATTGGTCTCTTCATCTTTACTTGACCCCAATAGTCAATTACTGACATAGCAATCAGTGTAATTTTTTTACAATGGAAATCAGATAATTTTGCTTTAAAAATTGCAAAATTATTTTGTGCAAAATTCGGGACTCAGCAAATGGGTAACTCTATGGAGACTGTTGGGAGCCGGGGTTCTCACTGTGAAAGGAGGCGGGAAGGAGAACCCAGTGATACTGGATTAGAAATAAAAATTTCTATGTAAATTCACAATTAGAAAAGAAAAAATTATTTCCTATTTTCATCGGCTAGAACAGCCCAGAAACAATGACAATCCAGGAACAGTGAACACATCCAGCACCCAAATCTTCATTTTAAAATTCCCACTTAAAGGAACCAGAGCTCTTTGAGAAATGACCAATTGTAGGGTTCGTGCAGAGAAAGCACAAGGTCAGCCCAGGACATCTTCTACCAGGATGTACACAGGAGAGTTCAGAAACTGATGAGACCTGTCGGAAGGACACAGGAGCTAGCTGGACAGGGACCATTTGAGCATCAAAACGAGTAACAGTGATGGATCATAAGTATGCAGAGAATTTCATGAGTTCATGTCGATCCTAAAAAAACAAAGAGACGCTTCCTCTTCATAGTCAAATGCCCTCTAATGTGTGTAGAGGGAAAGATAAAGCCAGAAAAAAGCTCTTCAGTTTGCGGTCACAGTTGAACTATTTGATTCATCACTGCGAAAGTTTGCTACAGGACTCCATAACAACACAGTCTGCAAGGTAACAACTAGTCTCCATAGTAACAGCTATGTCCACAACATCGTCTCTCAGGTCTCCCCAGGTATTTATTTCACAGGGAAAGGGCACTTTTATGAAGAGAGGCCTGGCAGACAGCACCTGCACTTCAGTGACCCTTATAGGAGACTTCGCCAGGGTGTCACCGGGGTGGTGTCCATAGGAGGACCTACCAGCTGTCCTTGGGATTCCTACCCGCAGTGCAGAACCTGCATCAGAGCACAGGGAAACCATCAGACGCCAGTCGAGGGACGTAACACAGAATGACCTGTGCTCACCTCACATGTAGGGGCCATGAGTGACAGAGAAAGGCTCTGGAACTGCTTTGGGCAAAGTGATTAAAGAGATAGGACCCTTAAATGCAGTGTGGAGAGCAAGATTGAATCCTGATTGGAGAAAAAGTTGCTATAAAGGATAGTTTAGGAAATCTAAGTATAGGTACCCGCTAGTATCAGGGTTTCTTTTGTTTGTTTGTTTGTTTGTTTGTTTGTTTTGAGACAGAGTGTCACTATGTAGCCCTCAGGAGAGTGCCGTGGCTTCACAGCTTACAGCAACCTCAAACTCTTGGGCTTAAGCGATTCTCTTACCTCAGCCTCCCAAGTAGCTGGGACTACAGGCACCCGCCACAACACCTGGCTATTTTTTTTATCGCAGTTGTCATTGTTTAGCAGGCCCAGACTGGATTTGAACCCGCCGGCCCCAGCGTATGTGGCCAGTGCCCTAGCCGCTGAGCTACAGGGGTGAGCCAAGTTTTTTTCTTTTTTTTAATTTTGTCATTGCACTAGGTTATTTATGGGAATGTCTTTGCCCTTAGAAGATACACACTTCAGAGAATAAAGGGTCATGATCTCTGCAACTGATATTTACATGGTTCAGGAAGAAAAATATATATATTATCTATGTATATCTGTCTATATACATATGTGTGTGTATACATATATATTTATATGGAGAGAGAGAGAGAAAGTGCTTGAATCTAAATTCCAGCTAGGTAGGACTTCATTGTAATATTCTTAGAATCTTTGGTAGATCTGGAAATAAAATTTCAAAGTAAATAATTTAAAATGAAGTAGACATAGCAAAAAGTATCTCTACGTTTCTAGACATCTATCATTTCCTGTAATTTTCTGTATATTTGAATTAATCTTAGAGGACAAAAGTTTCAATCCATTTGGCACTTACTTTTCATCTGGGTACCGCTGAGTCCCTCTGCCACTTTCCCCTGCACCTGGGTCACGGAGACTCGACTTATCCAGCAGTTGGGAGGCTTCACACGGAATTGCACGAGTGCTTCTTTTGTGAGGTTTCAGTTTTCCGAGTGTGCCGAGGGGCTGGACTGGCCACCACAGGAAGAAAACCCCTCACACTGCTCCTTAGTTCTCTGGTCATTTGTCTTTCTGGGTGGACTCCTGGCTTCACGTTCATGTCCTGGCTTCTCTGTGGCTGCCGTCTCAGCCCAGCTGACATTTCCCTTCTGCTCTGCACTTAGCAGGCTGTGTTATTTAAAGCATCATTCTTGAGTCAATTACATGAGCCTTGTAGGTTCCCTTCTAAGATTCGTGGCTTGGTGGTTGGTTCTCTGTGCGGCTGCACGGTCGCACATCCTAGACCGCATTAAAAGCAGTGCTGTCTGGACAGTGCCGTGTCTGATGTGTTAGAGCAGAGACTTTCAGCTGGTGTGCCTGAGAGGATCTTAGATGTGCCACAAAAAATTTTAAAGATCATTAATTAAATTATTTTCAAGAGACATTAAAAGCACAGAAGTACATTCCTTCTCTCTCTCTCTCTCTTTTTTAATCAACATAAATTAAGTGTGCCACAGAAGAACTTTAACTATAGGTTCAAGTGCGCCCAGAGAAAAGAAAGCTTGAAAAGCACTGTGTTGGGCTCACAGAGGCAAACCATTCATTCTGGAATGCCTGGTGTGGTTTGTTGCTCCGTGCTACAGGGATGGGTAGTTAGTATGTGGCGCTGCTTGGGGCTAGCTGTGTTCTCTCTAGCTCGTAGGGGTCTGGACACTCATTAAGCAAAGAATAGAACTCACCCTGTTCTTTGCAGCACCTTTGACCGTACTGTCTAACAACTCATTCAAAAGGTAACATTTGATTGGGTCATCTCAGCGCAAAGGAGCAAGTGTCAGCCTTGACGTGTTCTCTTTAAAACCCAGGCTTAGCGGTGGAGGGGAAAATAAAGACCCCGTGTACCAATTTAGTTTAAAAGAAAAAAAATTTCAATTCCATTTTTTAGTTGAGTCACAAAGAGTACTTGCATTTTTTTTTTTTTTGCCTTGGAGTCAGTTTCCAAAGGGAAAGTGAAGGCGGTTTGAACAATTTGAGGCTTTCAGAATTTATTTATTTGCCTTTGTTCAAGTTGAAGTCTGCTAGGAAGATAAAAGGAGAGGAATTTGGTTCTTTTTTGTAAAAATTAATTATTCTTGCAATTCGGTTGTATATTATGATGGTTAGGAGCTATGAGTATTTGGCAGGGAAGAATCCTTTGGGGGGAAGCTCATTTTGGTTTTATTATGTCGGGGTCAAGGGTACTCAGTTCAGACCTGCTTGGTCCTTCAGAGCGCTTATTTTCAGAGCTGGTCACTACTCATCTCTTCCTCTCTGCTCCTCGTAGGTGGGGACCTGTTGGTGTGATTACTGTCAGTGAACTTGAGAGTTTTCAGAAATTTTCAAATTTTTTTGCAACCTTAAAATACAGTGAGGACTTTCAGGTTCAGTGCATTATAGAGTGTGTTACGACCTGCCTGGATTCCCTGTGTGTGAGGGTGTGTGTGTGTGTGTGTGTGTGTGTGTGTGTGTGTATAATTTACAGAGAAGTGAATTGGAACTGATTCTGTTTTCCAAGTGGAAACATTTTGCAAACTTTTAAAATGGTGTGTAGATACTAATGATTGTCATCGATACAGTCATTATTACACTCTGCCTGCCCTCTGTTCCTCCCAGAACACCATTGCCAGGACTTACTATTCCCCTCAAGAAACGCCCCTGTGTCCTTCCTTCTCTTCCTGTTGTCTCTGACCCAGTGTTTTGCAATAAACCTGTGTCTTTGGCCTCCTTTCTCTTATGTTTGAAGGGTACAGATCTTCGAGACCAGAGTTGATCGCCCAGCTCTCCAGCCCAGTAGCCCCAAGGTCTCACCACCTGGCTTCCCTCGTCTTCAAGCTGGGGTGACAGTCCTCAGCAGGTGTCGGCTCCCTCCTGCCTCCGCCACCCCTTCGGTGTGCCAGTGAGTGACTCCAGCTTAGAATTTCTTCCTTTGAGAAGTTCCTCTGGAGTCCTCCCGCTAGTCGACTAGATTTTTCTGTTCATGTGTTTGTTAAACTTGTGGTTTTGACGAGTTGCATTAACTCCTAAGGAGGCCTGATTCCCATGTTGCCCACAGCACTTGAAGGTGGAAGCGGGGCAGAAAAGTCATTCCCGCACAGCGTCCTGGGAGGCGGAATGCCTGTGTTTGTCTGAAGGCACCAGGGGCTGCTCATAGCCTGCAGTTCTTTGGGTAACAAGGAATGAAAGTCTATTAAAAGAGAGAAGAGTGGAAAAAAACAAAACAAAACATGAGAACAAGAGGCAGACAGTTAGCAAAAGTAAGCCAAAGCCCTCCTCCCGCCGTGGGGCAGAATGGAAGCGTGGGCCTGCTCTGGCTGGCAAGCTTGTTCACCCCAGCCTGCGAGCTGCTTTCTCGTTAGGCTGCGTCCATCTCTGGTCAGCCACAGGTACAGATCTAGGCTGCACTGAGGGCCACCTGGGCCACTGCTCAGAGAGAGATGACCTGCACCCTGGGCTCTAGGTCAGAGTGCCAGGAGTGTGGACCGTCTGTGGCACAGATCGCGTGTTTAGTGGGCATTATGGCTACGTCACGGGACCCTGTGAGCACATGTTTCCTCCTAGTGATCTTTCATTTTATTTGGCCAGACAAAGCTGCTCTGTATTCCCAGCGGGAAGTGGTACACTCTGTTGCTCCTGGGGCAAGCCTGACGCTCATTTCTTGCTTTTGGTACAGTTGTAAAGGGCAGCGGGTGTCTCACCACAGCCATTTCCTGGAAGCCATCCTGTGTTCATTGAGCTGCACACAGGGCACAGTGTGGACTCTGGCTGGAGGGGGGTCTCCCTGGGCTGTTTTCTCAGCTGTTGAATTGTGCAGTGATATCTGATAGGGATACATGATCATTAATGGAAAATGGTACTTGTAATAGTGCTTTAAAACTTCCAAAGCACCAGGAAGGTATTATTTCTTTGGTACAGAGTAGTGCATGAAGTTCAGAGAGACAGGTGTGTTCTCTGCCTGGAGGACACAAGGCACGTGTGGGTGTTCATGCCACATCGTTAAAAGGAATTGCCTGCAGCATCTCTGATGGCTTTAAAGTGCTGTGGGAGGTCGATGGGGAGGGATCTTGGCAGAGAAGATGACCTCGTTGGGGTCATGTTTGACAGGGCCTTAAGGGAAAGGTATTGAGGGGCTCTGGCTCACAGGTGTCAGAGGCAGGGTCCTGGGGCAGAGGAGTGGTACAGAGACTCAGGCCTGTGAGCACATGGGGGCCTAGGGCGCTGCTGAGTTGTATTAGAGCATCCGTGCAGATTTGTGCCCTGGGCAGGGGAGACCAATGAGAATTGTTGAACCAAGGGAGTGTCAGGATCAGAACTGAGCTTAAGGATGAATAATCTGGCAGTGGCTTAAACTGATAGAGAAGGAGAAGCCCTCTTGAACTGGAACTGGAAGAACTGGAAGCCCTCTTTATTGGGAGACTACTAGGAAAATACCTGAAGACCGAATCTCCTTACCTCTCATATTATTTTCAAGAGTAAATGAGACAGACAGTCCAGGTCCCAAGCTTCCCCACCCCACAGCAGCAGCTGGCCAGCCTGACCTGGTGCTTTTGAATCAGGCTTGGCTGGCTCAGACTGGATAGAGGAGGCTGTGGCTCAGTCCCCCACTGTGCCAAGCACCCCCACCCACCCAGCCTGCACCCCCTGCTTTGCCCCTGTCTTCTCTCCTGCTCTTCCCTCCCTGCCTGTCTTGACCTCCCTGACTTTGTTTCCCCTTTCTGGCCTGGGAATACATAGTACCTGGAGCTTGATCTATTTCTTTTCCCAGATTTGTCCTTGAGTCTTTCAGGCAGCTTTTTTTCTTCCCAGCCACCTGCTCAGATTCCCCATTCTGACAAAGCCCTGGTCCCCAGGACCTCCTCGTGTGGCCTTGCAGAGTGACCGACCCAGGGAGGAGTGCTAAGAGAGACTGGGAGTTGGGTACAGGTTTAAATCATGCTGCCACCATTTACTAGCTCGGGTCGGGGATTACAGAATGAACTGTGAGCTTTGGTTTCTCCCCGGGTAAAAGGGAGATAGATCTCTTCCCCCTCTATGTCCATTTGGTTGTGAGGTTAAAATAAGGTCGTGATTTAAGGGGCTGTGAATGTTAATCACGCACTGTGTTTTCTTCCAACCCTCCTTCATGAAGAACATTTCCTTACGTTCAATATGTCCTGAATGTCTTTCTCTCTCCCCCTCTCTCATTTTCCTTTTTCTCCTACCACTGCCTGGGCGAGGTCCTTGAGATCCTGACACAGAACTTGAAGGACCGTTTCCTATAGAGAGAATGTTGATGAGTACTGGGTAGGCATTGTAAGGACTTTACCTAAGGAACACTTCGGGAAAGGCATGCTTTCATGAAAGGATAACAGTGTTTCTCATTTTCATTAGTATTTGAACACATGTTCCCCAGCAAGTGACTCACCAACAACCTTACCAGAAATACCACTGTATAAGCCCAGGACTGCCTGTCCCCTGTGTGCCTGCTGTTGTACTCAGAGGCCTCTGTGGGTGGAAGGCACAGGAGGTGTCCAGCAGTCACACTGATGCAGGAGCAGTGGGACCTTAGTCCTGAGTCTTATGCCATCCTGGCTACTTGATTTTTCTTATAAAATGTAAGAACTCAAATTTAATGGGAGATTATCTTACCCATCCCCCAGCTCATATTTAAGCCATTCCTGCTCCTGTTACACAACGTTTTCTGATGTTTGTGACTTTTCACCATGAACCCCTTCCAGGGTGCTTGCTGAAAAGTCCTTCCTTGATGTCTGTGGGATTAAGGCACCTGTTGAGGAAGATGGGGTGCTGGACTTCCCTGGCACATAAAAGGCCTCAAATGGTCAGCTTCCCCTGGGGAGGAGTGGCCTTACACTGTGGCAGGACAGGGAAGTCGTGTGCCCAGAGAGGAGTGCAGAGAGAGACTGATTCTCATGGTGGGCGACCCTGGGGGTGTGGCAAGGCTCTGAGCACCCCATCTTCCTCAAGTCCCCCCTGTCCCCGTTGCTCTCTGTGGAGGGGAGGGGAGATTGATGAGCATGCCCCCATCTTTACAGTGAGGCCAGAATCTGCTCACAACTTCTTCTAGAGAAATAGGACACTTAACGCCCAGTTGACAACTGGGAACTGGCACCCTAGTAAGTGCTGTAGCAGCTGCCCTTTGCCTTTTTGAGTATTTTAGTCACTACAGAGTATCTCTAATATGGATGCACTATTAATATCATTCCCATTTTGGAGGTCCCAGGCTTTGTTTGGAAGGTTACGTCACTCAGCTGTGAGTGGCAGTGTCAGGTTTAAATACAAGTCTGTCCAGGCCTCTCCCACTCTGTGTAGGATGTGGGAGGGTGTGCCTGCCCTGCGCGTGCACACACACACACACACACACACCCTGTGTGTGCCTGACGGGGATGGGAGCAGGCCTGGCCCCTGTCTTTTGGTTGCGGGGAAGGACACAGCTTCTTCCCTGAGCCCCACAGTCCTGTTGCCAGTTTTCTGTCATGGCAGTCAGGACCATGGAGAGTCTTCACAGATAGCGTCTGCAGGGCAATCCAGTGTTCAGTTTGTAGAGGACAAAACCAAGTCCCAGAGTCCCCTCCAGAAGAGCAAATTGATGCCAGAGCGCTGAGAAGGACCCGGGCCCCCGTCCGTGGTGGAGCGCCCATCTCCTGCGGACGGGTTTGCTCTTGCATCCGCTGTCTGAATGTCAACTGCTTGGGCTGCAGTTTGGGCTCGTGTCTCCGTTTCTTAGCGAGAGAGAACTGTAAATTCCCCACGCAGTCATCTCTCACAGGTGCCCCTTCAGCCTTCTATTCCTCAGGCTGCAAGTCCGTGTCTTTTCATTTTAAAGGACCCTTTTCCTGGCCATTTTCCCCCGAGACTTCTCCTCATTGCCCTCCCTGCATGCAAACCCCCTTTCTCTCCATGCTTACCCTGAACTAAACTTGCTCAGTCCACATTTCCCTTAATGCATCTGGGAGTCTAGTTTTTTTTTTTTTTTTTTGCACCTTTTTTTTCTTTCTATGGTGGTTTCAGTTCTCCCAAGAACTTTTTCCCATTACACCCGAGCTGCTGTCATGACCAGTGTTGGCAAAAAACAAAAACACTCCAGCACTTGGGTGTGTGTTTTAGTCCTCCCCTCACTATTATTTATCCCTGTGTCCGGTCCTGGTTCTTGACACTGTAGAGAGGGGCAGGGGTGAAGCAGGCAGCTGCATTTCAGTCACCTAGAACATCTGTTTGCTTTTCAGGTACACAAATAAGCTGCTTCTCCCCAAGTTCTTTCTCCTGGCGCCAGGCTGCCTTCGTGGATTCTTACTGCTGGGCAGCTGTTCAGCAGAAGGACTCACTGCAGAGCGATTCTGGAAATCTCCCTCTGTGGCTGCACAAGGTAACGGGACATATGCCCAAATCTAACTTGTATGCTTTATAGATACAGAAGCCACCAGGGTGCCTCTCCACATCTACACAGGTAAGTACAGGCCAGGGCCACATCCCTGTGTGTAGCCCGACCTCAGCTGCATCACACCGTGAAACTGTTCACACTTTAAAGTCCAGAGGAAACTTAGAGATGACCTGCTTGGTAGAGCACTGTTGGTTAGCACAGAGATGCGGAAACTTAGAGATGATTTGCTTGGTTGAGTACCCTCGGTTTGCACAGAGATGCCCTTTGGATTTTACCTTGTACCAGTAGGCCCCTCCCGTGCCTTAGGCACCTTATGTCATTAGTACCCACCAGGATGTCTGGCCATGATAGGCCCTCAGTGCATTTTGAATGTCTGAATGACGTAGCCAGACAGGGGCAGAGTTGGGACTTGTGCACAGCTCTTCAGTTGGTGCCTTTTCTGCTACACACAGGTTCTCTTAGAAAAAATAAGACCCAACATAGAGTTAAGCTGCTTATATAACACATGTGCTTCTAGAATATCAAGAAGCCTAGTCAGAACTCCTGGGGTGTGAGCTGCAGCAGGGTCAGGACTCCTCCTGGGGTGTGAACTGCAGCAGGGTCAGGACTCCTCCTGGAGTGTGATCTGTAGCAGGGTCAGGCCTCCTCCTGGGGTGTGAGTTGCAGCAGGGTCAGGCCTCCTCCTGGGGTGTGAGTTGCAGCAGGGTCAGGACTCCTCCTGGGGTGTGAGCTGGAGCAGGGTGGGACTCCTCCTGGGGTGTGAGCTGCACCAGGGTCAGGCCTCCTCCTGGAGTGTGATCTGTAGCAGGGTCAGGCCTCCTCCTGGGGTGTGAGCTGCAACACAGTTTTTGGAATAGATTCTTTTGCTTTCTGCTGGATACAGATACTGCAAGTAAGGGTAAATACTATACCAGGGACACCAATATCCAAGTTCCAAGAGCTATAAAGAAGGTAAAGATCAGGCCCTCTGTGGTCAGAGCAGTGGTGTCACCGGGGTGGGGGTGGTGGATGGGCAGCAAGGAACTGAGGCTGGAGGTGGCGAGTGAATGCACAGGAGATTGACTGGGCCATGAAGTGACTGCAGTAGGTCTTCTCTGTGCTTAGGAAAGTAGGACTTTGTTTCAGCCTGTCACTAAGTTCAGTTTCAACCACTATTTGCTTTGTTCATTGTGAAATAAGTAGAACGTTGTGCGTCTTCTGGTGCTCGCGTCTGCTGAAGAAGGCATATAATTTTAGCTTCTTAAGATACAGTGGTTGAAGCTAATTTGACTCCCCCCCCCCCCCGCCCCCACTTTGATCTGTTGCTGGACATTCAGGCAGCATCCTTCTTTTTAAAAGGAACATTTTCAACTTCCGTGACTCAGGCCTGTTTTCCTTCATGTTGGTTTATTGCATGCTGTTTGGCACAGAGATGCCCTGCAGTGCTTCCTCTCTTCATTGAGGTGGGTCCTGGTTGGCTTTGTGTGGTTTAGTCACCAGGGCAACAAATAATAGAGAATGGGAAAGTTCCATTATTCAGACGGCTTTGCAAATCTGAATTCATGCGATTGTAGTTTAAGTCCATTATTATAATGTTCTTAGGAAAATGCAAAGTTGTAATGAGTCACTGGGCTTGGTGTCGATGTATGCAGGGGAAGAATATATAATCTGGGATTATCTAATGTAAGAGTCGGCAGGAATGTTAGCAAATGTGAAACTTTTAGAAAAAGAAGAAACTCGAGAAAGATTTCTTTCCAAATGCATTTTACATGTAAGGATGTGGGAAACTTTGGAGACGAAGCCAAGAGTCACAGGACTAGTTGCCAGCAAGCAGACTGGGACTCGTGGGTCCCTAATTCCCAGAATATTGCCTTTCCAGTCCAGGAGCAGTGTGGGTAGCCAGGCCTTAGGCTAGCTGCTATTAATGAGAGGTCAACAGGTGTTTTCTGGCAATGGAATACTAGCTGGTTTGGACAGAAGTGCAGCTGAGCATCTGAACCGAGCTCTCACCAGATTCTCCAGGGAGGAGACAAACATTGGAGGCAGGACCCGTCAAGCTGAAAGGACCCTGGCCAATCCTGGGGAGTCTGGGGTGATCACAGTCACACCAGCTCTCACTGGAATCCCTGCTTGAATAATTGCGATGTTGATAGAGTCAAGTAGATGTGGGATTGCCGACGTCTCCTGCCTCCTGGCCTGGCAAAAATAAATTCTCTCTGGAAGAAGGTACCATCGTCCACAGCCTCCAGTTCTTTCTCTGATTTTTCACATATGAATACTTAGCACTTACCCAGAAATAACCAGATATACAAGAAAACTGGGAGCAAAGTGAGAAATGGAAACAGACTTCCAGGAGATCCAGATGGGAGATTGACCAGACATGCATTTTGAATGATATTTAATCATACAGTCAAAGAATTATGACAAGGCAGAGAATTTTACAGAGGAAATGGAAACAGTGTGGAAGAATAAAAGGGAAATTGCCGAGCTGGAGACAGGAAATAAGAGCTGATTTTAGCTGACGTTGGTGGAGGGCCTGCTGGATGTGAGAGTGTCTGCCTGAGCCTAGGTGGCACGGTCCTTCCTCAGGCTGCCCACTGTGGGGTGGGGAAACCAAGGTGCAGGAGAGAACCGAGAGGGAGTGACTGGATGGTCAGTGGAAAAAGGAGAGCATGGTTATCCTGGAAACCAAGGGAAGAGTGTTTCCAGACAGCAGTGAGCTTTGTTAAATGCTGCTGCGGAGAAGCCAGTGCGGTCAGGGGGGGCACAGCTTAATGGCTTCAGTGGACATATCAGTGATCCGCAGGGGTAATTTTAGGGGAACGGTAGGAACCAGATGGCCAGGGCAAAAGAGTCAATGGCACGTAAGGAAATGAAGAAGATAACAGTGAACCGTTTCTTCACATTTTTGTTTCTTTTTCGGAAACTTTTTTTCCTGGTAACCAAAAGAGTAACAACGTAGGTGGCAGCTGGAGAGAAAGTTGGGATCCAGGAAGATTTTGCTGTCTGAGAGTGTTTTTAGCATGCTCGAATGCCAGTGGACGTAAGAAGGCAGAGAAGAGGTTAAAAGATGCAGGGCCCATCAGGGACCAGTGCGCTGCCTGGTGGACTGAGTGGCACTTTCTGGAGAAGCTTGTCCTGTTGGGAGCAGTGGGTCGAAGGGCAGGGCAGGCTGGGTTACAGGGGACTCTGCAAATTGAACAGGAGTTTAGGTTAAATGCTGGGGACTGCAGGACCACTGTAGGTACCTGAGCAGGGAGAACTTGGTGGTTTTCCCAGAGTTTAGCCTCAGTGCTGGTGTGCAGGAGGAAACAGAGCCACTTGGTAAGCACAGAATGAGGTTCTGGTCAGGGAACAGAAAACAAGAGAAGCAGCTAGTTCTGAGAAGGCCAAGAACAAAAGGAAAGCAACTCGATGTCTATTTCTGATTAGAAGATTATACAAAAGGATGATATCACACAGGTGGCATCAAGCGCCTAGACCAGGAGTCAGCAGACTTCTCTGCAGATAGCCAGATAGTAAATATTTTTGTCATTTCAGGTCACACAGTCACTGTCGCAGCCACTCCACTCTGCAGAGACAGACACGACTGGTTGGCTCAGGGCTGGCACTTCGCTGACCCCTGGTTTAGGGTGGTAGTGGTGGAGGGGGTGGCAAGGGGGCAGGTTCAGGCTGTCATTTCTAAGATGTGGAGCTACCCAGATGTGCTGATTGGACGTGGGAGGATGCAGGAAAGATCAGGGCCAAGGAGGTGACCGAGCTTTTAAGGCTCTGGGTGCTGAGGCCATTTGCTTCTTTTGGTGAAGAAGCAATTTTGGGGAAAACCAAGTCATTCTGCTTTAACATGTCGAATGTTCCATCAGCTTGTGCCAAGCAGGCAGTGAGACGTGGTGTCCGTGGGCTGCGGGGAGGGCTGGAGCCGTAAGTGAGGGGGCTGCCAGAAGGTAGTTGGGGTGTAAAGCTGTGGGACTGGGTGACATTTTTTAGGAAGTGGGGACAGGGCTGATGTCTGAGGGCTGCTCCAGCGTGGAGACTTGGCGGGGTAGGAGTGGGCAGGGGAGACGGAGCCAGAGCGGTGAGGAAAATGAGGTGTGCTGTGTGACGGAAAGGCAGGGTGTCCTATGACGAAGGCCTGTGACAGCATAGTGACCTGTGTCACCTGAGTTGGCTGAGGACTGAGACTTAGACTAACTCTACATTTGTGTGGGGTGTCACGGGTTTAATAATGTCCCCTGAAGATCTCTGGAAGTCCTAGGTGCCTGTACTCCAGCATGTGACCTTAGTTGTAGACCGGCTGCTGATATGATTAGGTAGGAGTGGGGTGGGCCCCACATCCAAAATGACTGGTGTCCTCAGATGAAGAGGGGAATTTGGGCACAGACAAGCACAGAGGGAGGGCGCCGTGAAGACGTGTGGGAAGAAGACAGCCCTGCGACCCCAGAGGCCCAGGTTGAGGTGATGCTGCCCCAGACTCAGGGACCCCAGAGGAAGGGTCCTCCCCTAGGGACTTCAGAGGGAGCGTGGCCCCGCCGGCACTTTGATTTTGGACTTCTAGTTCTCTCCGGAACTGTGAGGGAACAATTTTCTGTTGTTTTAAGCCATCCATCTTGTGGGCCGTGGTTGTGGAGCCCTGGTAACTAACACATGCTCCAGTGGGTAGAGAAGGTCAAGATTCAGCCTAACGAGAACAGCACCTACACCAGACACGAATGTTAGTGTGGCTTTCTAGGCTGAGCCAGGTTTTGTAAACACAGCACCTTTATTTCCTTAGTGATCTCTTTCTAAGCTTTTCTTTTTGTGAAGCATATATAACATAAACTTGACCTTTTAGCCGTACAGTTCAGTGGCATGAAGTATTTTCACATTGTTGTGCACCCCTCACCACGGTCCGTCTCCCGGCTTCTTCACCATCCCAGACTGAGACTCTACCTGTGAGCAGCAGCCCCTGGTAGCCACCCCTCCACCTCCTGTCTCTGAACTTGCCTGTTTTAGATACCACCTAAGTGGAGTTGTACAATATCTGTTCTTTTGCGTGTGGCTTATTCTACTTAGCACATTTTCCAGGTCCATCTTTGTTGTAGCATGCACCAAACTTTCCGTCCTTTTTAAAGCTGTATAACATTCCGCTGTCACTACGTCTCACGTTTTGTTTATCCACTCACTGGAGGACACATGGACTGCTCGCACCTCTCGGCCATGGGGCCTGTTGCTGCTGTGAATATCTGCTCCAGTTGTGGCTTCCATTCCTTTTGGGGATATACCCAGAAGTAGACCTGTTGGTTTTCTCCTGGCTCCTCCATGTTTGGCAGACTCGTGTCTATTAAGTAAGCAGGGTCATCTTGTGGCTCTGAGGGCCAGAGTTTAAGGCCTTGTTCAAGGTCCACAACCAGATGGTGGGAGCCCACAACCTACTTTGGATCTCAGATGTGTTTCATACGTGAAAAAAGGCCCAGGTTTAACTTTTGTGTGGCTGCAGAAGTCTGGATGGTACCTGTGCGTGGAAGTTACCAGTTGGTGAAGTTCGGCTCGGCACATGGAGGGAGCAGAGCTGTCCAGCAGGGGCCGCTGTCGACCCGGGAGGCCCTTAGTTCAGTGAGCTCACGGGCAGGCGTGTGCTTTCTCCCCTGTCCCTGTTATTCCTAAACCCTCGCTTCTGTTTCTTCCAGAGCTGTTCCTGCCACCAACTGTGTCAGCCCCACCCCTCCTCATTGCTGCCACCCTCCCAGGCACCCCTCATCCATTCAGAACTTCAGGAGTGACTCATTACACACCCAGCACACAAAGGCGACATGTCCTGGATGGCAAATCAGGTGCCTCCTTTCCTGCCTGACCTCCAAGGACCTCCACCTCCTTCCATCCTGCATTCTTGTGCCCACATCATTCTGAGCTTATCACCTGGAACTAAATCGAAGCTTCCCTGGCATTACCTCCCAACTCCTGCCCTCCGACGCCCTGTGCCACCATCTTCAGATAAAGTAGAAAGTTAAGATGAAGACATCTCAGTGCCCTGCCCAATTTTTCTCCCCTGCATTTTCAACCCCTCCCCATCTTCAGGCTCTCGTCCCCATTAACTTTTTAGCACACTTCTTTCCTCCTCTCAAGAGAAGAAATTGGAAACCCACCATGCCCTTTTACCTGTCACCCTCTCCCTCTCCCCAGCAGCCCCTCTGCATAGTCCTGCCTCCCCTCAACCAAGCCCTGGGCCACCTGGCCACACCCCTTAGATCCCGCTGGGACACCAGACTGCTCTGCCCTGGCCAGCAGTGGCCTGCCTGCCCCCGAGATTAGTCCCCACTCTCCAGGCTCATCTGCCACCTGGCTCCACTCTGCCACCCAGCCCTGTTGACTCCCTCCCGGCCTGTTCCTGAGATTAGTCCCCACTCCAGACTCATCTCACTTGGCTCCGCTCTGCCACCCAGCCCTCTCGGCACTCCCTCCCTCTACACACGTCCCCTTGACTCTGCTCAGAGTCTCCCTCCAGTTGCTGTTTCTTTTGTCTTTGGAGTTCCTCTAGGGCTCTGTCTGAGGCCCCTTTTTCTGTCATGCTGCCCCCCCTTCCTGCATCATCTCATCCTTTCCCCTATCCCAGCTTCTGCCCAGGCACCAGTAACACCCAGGCCTTTCCTCCAGCCCAGACTTCTTCCTGAGCTCCAGACCCTCACCCAGCTGTCCGGAGCCTCAGGGCTCAGCCCAGCTGGTGCCCCCAGCGTGTCCTGCTCAAAGCTGAGCACACGGTCTCTCCCCAGCCCTGCTGTGACCTGTGGCCCAGCTGATGGCACCACCATCTGCTCCTTTGCATCAGCCAGAAGTTAGCGTGCTGTTTTGACTTTCCCTCACCCACCCTCACATCTTGTCAGTCACCAAGTCCTGTCAGTTCTGCTTTCTTGAGTGTCCCCTGAGCCCTCTGCTTCCTCCACTCCCCTCTGGGCATCTGCTGCCATCCCTACCTCTGGACTCCCTGGACTCCTGCGGTGTCTCCAGACAGCTCTGGCTGCTCCATTCCTGCTCCCCTTACCCATTTCTACGTAATTGCAGGGTGTTCTTTTTTTGCTAATATGATCCTGTCATTTCTTAACATCCTCCAGTGCCCCTAGGAAAGGTCTGTATTTATTTTTTAAGGGAACATTATTTGGCTAATAAGGCAGCCTCCTTCCAGCGCCTGCACCTCACCTGCTCTTGGGCCCCCCTACTCTTGGCCCAGCCCCATCACCCCATACCTCTGGGATCCTGAACATACACCTCCCCTTGCTGGGAACACCATCCATTGTCCCCTCCCTCTGGCTGACCCCTGAAATGCCATTTCCACCTAGGAGCTTCCTCTGAACCTACAAGCTGAGGGTTCTTGCCCAGGCATACCACTCAAGTGAGGGTACTTTGTGGACAGTTGACCATGTCCTGCCTTAAGATAGATCTAAAAACAAGGTTCTACCCAAGCAAAGCATCGGTGCACCCCGCCCCCGTCTGCCCTATTGCCTGGTTGTGCATTCTGGGAGCAACTTGTACCTTTCCTGGAATCATCCTTGGATATGGTAATCACTTGCTTTAATTCTGCTTACTTACGGATTTCTAAGACTGTAAGCTCTAGGCAGGCAGAAACCAGGCCCATGATCTCCTGAGACAATGCATAGCTGGAGCAGGTGCTCAAAGCTCATAGGAGGGAGGGACGAGAGAAGGAGGTGGCCTGTGTGCCCCTCTGCTTGGAACCAGGCTCGGGTCTCCAGGCACATCCTGAGTGAGGGTGGGGGTGTAGAGGCATAGCAGCTATTTAAACACTTCTGAACTCAATTCTGATGCTGGAGTTAAAGCCCTCCCAGCTGGTCATAAACTCATTGAAAGGGAGCAGCTCCCTGCCTCATACGACAGTTCATTTTATTTCCTACATTTGTACGGGAAGGCTCTTTCTTGTCTGCTGGTCCTAAAACCAGGAGTCCGCAGTTCCCTCAAAGAAGTTATTCAGTGTAATTTCAAGTGGGTATCGGTACCAAGAGTTTATGACACTGGTGTGATGGGTGGAACCGTTTCTTCCCACCAGCTTCTTTCTTCTCTCTCCTCTCTCTTTGTCTCCCACTCCTTTTACCACTGATGTTCTCATCTCTGCACGATGTGTGCATCCCAGGCAACTGGCAGGTGGCGCCCTAGGACTGCTTGAGCACTGGTCCTTTTTGTAAGGTGTTTTCTCTGTTCAAGTTCACAGTGTAGGCAAGTGTTAGCACAATTTCTCTCTGAAACAGAAAAGTCAGGTTTTGACTGAGGAAAAAACTCAATAAAAAGAAAAAATATGTAACAGTGGGAAAACCCTTTATTTCTCTTCCCTAGGATAACAGAAACTCCTAGAGGGGATCTCTGAGGCCACCAGACCAGAGGTTTCCAACCTTAGCGTTACCCAAGGGGCCGTGTGAAAGTATAGGGTCCTGATCCCACCTAGACCAGGAGGTTGGAACCTCTTGGGATAAGGCCAGAAATACGGTTTTTTAAATCAGCTTCCCAGGGGACTCTGATGGTGGGGCCCATCTTGGTTCTGTGCCCATGTTGGCACCACCTGTCTGGGTTAGTGTTTCTCAAATTCTCTGCATGCAGATCACCTGGAGATCTTGCTGAACTGGGACGCCCGAGTCCGTAGGTCTGATGCAGACCTGCTACAGAGACCCTGCGGCTCCCAAAGCCTGTCCTGTTTTTACTCTGGCTCGTGTCCGCCAATCCTGATCTAGAGTACTGAAGCCCTTCCAGGGGGGTCACAGACTCACTGACAGGAGCTCTCTGCCTCCCAGGACAGTTTGTTTTCTTTCCCACAGCTGTATGGGAAGGCTCTTCCTGCCTGCTGCTGCTCTTCTCCTGGTGGCATCTGTCCCTCCTCCTGTGCACGGATGCTGTGCTCACCATCTTCTCTTGTCCGGGTCTCGCGCCATGTTGGGTCCCCTTCCCTCAAGAATGTTACCCAGAGTGAAGCACAATGCCTTGGGTGTCTTCCCTTGGTATAGAATAGAACCCACACCGCCTGTATGTCCTGCCCTCTGTGCGCTCAGGGAGGGCGTGAGCTTTTGTGGGGTAGGAGCCCTTCACTCTTCTGAGTGCCCCTGTCCCATCGGGATTGACTGTACGTGGCTTATTATCTGAACAGCATATCGCCAGAACAGACATCCTTCATGCTTCCTTTTACTCCATTTCCCCAACAGAATATGTTCTTGGTTTACCTACTCCCTATTTCTAACATTCTTAAGTGTTAAAGGCCACAGGCCCAGCCATGGTTTTCTCCTGTCTCCTCCTTCTACCCATTCTTTCCGGATGACCTCAACTGTGTCCTTCGTTTCAACCAAATCCTGAATCCTAAGACTAGCACGAGTCTCTTCTCTCATTTTCAGTGATCTCTGCTACCTGCCAGGATGTCCTTGCCTGCAGGTGTGCTGTGTTCAGGAAGCTCTTGTGTCAGCTGGGATTCTGGCCGTCCTTGGTTATTTCAGGTGGTGGTACCCCCACCCACGGCCTCACATAACTGGGAACCCAGCATGATCGTTTCTTCCCTTTCAATCCCTCACTTGCGAGGGGACACTGACACGTGTGTGTCTCTCGGTTGCTCAGATCCATTTCCCTTCTTTTGTTGCCGCCGCCACTGTTCAGCGCTTCCACTTCCTCCTGGCTGCTGGGTGATCTCCTGCCCCGCCCCTACCCTGCCCCGCCCCTACCCTCCTGCCCCGCCCCCTCTCCTCCTGCCCCGCCCTTGCCATGCCCCGCCCCTCTCCTCCTGCCCCGCCCCTCTCCTTTCCAGTTGTTTCCTTCTCTGGGGCTATAGTGATTTTCTAAGACAAGTTTGATCACACCTTACACCACGGCTTTCCCACTGTGTAAAGCGTCAGGGCGTGGGGACTTCGCAACAAGGTCCCTACCTGGGCATGAGTTTCCTAGAGCTGCCATAACAGATTATTGTAACAAATTGATTCTCTCATAGTTCTGGAGGTGTTGGTAGGGTTGGTTCCCGGAGGGGGGGGGGGGCAGTGCTCCGAGGGAGAGTCTGTTACGAGCACATCCCCTAGTTCCTGGCCGTCTGTGATGTTCCTTGGTAGATGCATCACTGCAGTTTCTGTCTCTGCCATCACATGGCTTCTCCCCTGTGTCTCCACCTGCCCTTCCCTGGATTCGTGCCCACTCTAATTTAGTATGACCTCATCTTAACTAATTGCATCTGCAAAGACCTTATCTCCAAACAGTTCTAGGTAGACGTGGATGTTGGAGGGACACAACTCGACCCACACACGCTTCCAGCCTCAGCTTTTTTTTATTATTAAGTCATAACTGTGTACATTAATGCATTTATGGGGTACACTGTGCTGGTTTATATACAATCTGAAATACTTACAACACACTGGTTAACATAGCCTTCACCACACTCTCTTAATTTCTATGTTGAGACATTTGTACTCTACCCTTAGTAGATTCGACATGTACCCTTGTAAACTGCACCCCTGGTCAGCTCTTTGTATTTCCTCACTTGCCAACTTGCTTGTTCACTTTGGTGCTCTGGAGGGGTAAGAATTTGCTAGATGGACAAGAAGAAAAGGATTCTAGGCAGAGGAAAGAGGATACCAGAAAGGCCATGGCTGGACATGAAATTTGAGCTGAGTTTTAACATAAGACTTTATTTTGAGTGCTCCACTTCTGTCAGACAGATCAGTTGTTATTTCTTGTATGAGGTTTCTGTGACTCTCCCAGAGACTTTTCTGTTTCCTCAGTACTTAGTACTGATGTAGGATGGCCGTAAAGTTTGTGTGCAATTTTAAGTTGCACGCTAGTTTAAATTGCAGACGAACTTTATGGCCACCCTGCATATTTTGTGGCTGTCACTTCTCTGTTTTGATTGCTTAACGATTGGCTTGTTCTCTTCTGGCCTGTGTGATCTTGAGGCAGATTCTGCACCTAGTCTGTGGGGGCCCAAGTGTCCAGTCCACTCTCTGCCTGACACATAGCAGATGCCCAGGAGAGATTTTCCAATCTGTATTTCATCTCACAAGATGAGGTCACATGCGTTTCAGTAGAGGAGTTTGTTCAGTCCTAACTAGATGGTTCTTGGCTCTAGATGAGGTGGAAGGGGTTTGACATGCAGGGAAGTTGTGGGAGGTCACACCTTCCAGGTTCCTTCCATCTAGAGGTCCTGTTGTCCTAATGGCAGCCTTTTTCAGAAATAGCACACGTTTTTAAAGCAGATAGACTGAATATTGTGGTTGGAACAACTGCCTGGTTCGACATTGCTCTGGAGAGTTTCTGCTATTAGATGAGCTCAGTTCTAACTTGCACCATCATAGTGCAATCGTGGCTTTCGCAGACTCCGCTCAGCACCTCAGACTAAACGTCGTGTAGACAGAGCTTTTAAGGAAAGCTGTTGCCATCCGCAGACGCATTCTCAAAGCACGGTCGCTTTTCCAGTGTGGCTTATTTTGTCAAAAGGATTTTAAAGACTATAATTTAAAGCTTTTGGGGGGTTCCTTCTTCAACTGAATTGATTTTACTACCTTATTACAGACTCACTGAAAATTGCTTTTTTATTTTTAATGGGGGAGGAAAAAGAAGGTTTAATGTGGAGAAGACTAAAAGATAGGACATTGAACTACAATTCTACAGAGGTGATCAAGGTGTGAGGATATTTTAGGAAAAAAGCAACCAGCCAGGGTGGTACCTATGGCTCAGTGAATAGGGCACTGACTCCATATACCGAGGATGGCAGATTCGAACCCGGCTCTGGCCGGGCTGCAACAACAACAAAAAAAATAGCCGGTCGCTGTAACAGGCACCTATAGTCCCAGCTATTTGGGAGGCTGAGGCAAAAGAATCCCTAAGCCCAGGAGTTGGAGGTTACTGTGAGCTGTGATGCCACATCACTCTACCGAGGGTGATAAAGTGAGACTCTGTCTCTTAAAAAAAAAACAAACAAAAACAAAAACAGCAAACAGCCAATATGTGATGCTTTTATTTTTTTGAGACAGAGTCTCACTATGTCACCCTCAGTAGAGTGCTATGGCGTCACAGCTCACAGCAACCTCAAATTCTTGGGCTTAAGCAATTCTCTAGCCTCAGCCTCCCGAGTAGCTGGGAGTACAGGCACCAGCCACAGCACCCGGCTATTTTTGTTGTTGTTCTTGTTGTAGTTGTCACTGTTGTTTGGCAGGCCCAGGCCAGGTTTGAACCTGCCAGCCCTGGTGTATGTGGCTGGCGCCCTGCCGCTGAGCTACAGGCACGAAGCCAATAGGTAATACTCTCCAACATTGGCTTTTCTCACCACAGTGGACTGTGCAGAACCATCCAGTGGCACTAATCATCGCACTGCTCGGGCATGTCAGCAAAATTGCCACAGACTATAAACAGTCACTTTTTAATTTGGGGGAACAGTTTGAGGTAAACGTCATTATTCAAGTTGCTTTGTAACAACTGTGATTTATAAAAATATTTCACAAGCCCAAGTTAGAAATTGTTTTCTCCCCATGCTTCCCAGAGAAAACTGCCTGGCTCTCCTGGTCATGGAAGCAGCCCCCGTCTGCAGCGTGCGGTTCACGTTTGTGGACTAGTGGGCACCCTTCAGAGTGAGTGAGGATGGAGTAAGCGAACATTGCTCCTCCCTACGGCCAGCCAGGAATTAGGCAGCCAAAATGTCGCTAATCATAGCCTGCTGTGAGTGTCAGTGTGTGACGGGCACCGTGCAGATTGGGTCAGTCATTCTGAGAAACCCTGTCCCATGCCAGAGCACCACAGTGAGGCAGCTGTCTTGGGGAGGCCTTTGCCAAGTTCAGGGCCATTTGTGCTACTGCTATCCTCTGGTGCAGAGGTCCCAGTGCGGGTCTGTGATAGAATTAGGATAGGACTATACATGGTGGCCTTGTTTATTATTCACTTATAACTAAAATTTAACATCAAAAAAGATCATATGTAGGCAGTAATCCACAGTGGCATTAGCCATACCTGTGAGTTTATCACCCCAGAAATCACAGATGTTTTGGAATATTGTTTACTCATTACTACTTCAAAGTTATAGTAACTGTTAACATATTTGTTTAGAGGCTATCTAATGTGTTTAAAGAAGCACATGTGAATTTTTTTTTTTTTTTTGAGACAGTCTTGCTCTGTTGCCCAGCCTAGAGTGCCATGGTGTCAGCCTAACTCACAGCAACCTCAAACTCCTATGCTCAAGTGATCTTTCTGCCTAGGCCTTCTAAGCATGCCCAGCTAATTTTTCTATTCTCAGTAGAGACAGGGTCTTGCTTTTGTTCAGGCTGGTTGAGAACTCCTGAGCTCAAGCAATCCACCCAGTTTGGCCTCCTAGAGTGCTAGGATTACAGGTGTAAGCCATTGCACCAGCCTGTTTTTAATATTTTGAGTATATTAATGAGAACCATTTCTTTTGTGAAGCTATATGTATAACTTAGGGTCTAAAAAAATTATTTTTCATGAAAAACAAGGAAAGACTAAGGAACTTTTATGAAACCAAGGAGACTAGGGTGACATAGTAGATATGCTGGGTAGGATCTTGGTGTACAAAAAGGGACAGTAATGGATCGAAATCTAAGTGAAAGGCTGGAGTTGACTTTGATGTTGGCTCTGGTCTTGATAAGTACATGGGACATTCCGTACTGTCTCTGCCACTTTTCTGTGCTTTTGGAATTACAGCAAGGGCCGTGGTGTGGGGTCTGCTACCCACTCCCAGAGATGCTTGGGGTGAGGAGTTCATGTCAACTTGAGGTCATTATGGTCTCTGTCAGTTACAACTCTGAGAAACTGTGAAGATAGACCAGTCCAAAGGTAAGGAGAAGTTCTCCAGAGCAGCAACGTCATTTACAGTGTATTAGCCTGGTTCTGGGGTCAGAGGGGTCTGGGTCATATTCTGCTTCTCACCAGGTCTCTGAGCTGGAGCCAGAAACTGCTCTGAGCTCATCTTCTCTCCCCTTGTGAAGTGGAGCCATCCACACAGGACTCGTCAGGGTTGTTGTGAAGACTAAAGGTCCTGTGCCCACCAAGCTAGCTCTCTTATTGGTTCACCTGGAAGGTTTTAGTGCCCCTCACCTGCCAGGGCCCACACTAAGCATTTTTGGTAAATTATCCCCTTTAATCTTTCTGACACTTGCATGACATGACCATTTCATGGACAGGGAAACAGAGGGTCAGAGGCTCAGTGTTCTCACTGCCCAAGATCCATGGTCTTCCTAAGCCTTTTCTCAAGCCGCCCAGTAGAGCTGGCTACCAGGCTGCACCCCACATCCAGATGCTGCCCTCACAATTCTGTTGCCTGTTGTGGTTGGCTTCTCAGGGCCCCACATCGTCCAGCCGTAAAATCAGGGTCTGTTCTAGGACTGAAGGTTCGTTCTACATTCTGTGAATTTAATTACTTCTTTCAGCTGTTTTATTGGAGTCATTCCTAGATCACTGAAGCCAACATTTTTCTAATTTGTTTTGGGTAAAGTTATTTATTTATTTTTGGCATTCTCCCAGATTCCAAAAAGGTAAACCAGAGACTCCTACGCCTCAGATGCCTCTTAAGACCATAAAAATTAAACAAAACCCAGCAAAACAAGCCATTGTGATATTTACTGATACGTACCTGTTCCTTAAGTGGGATTTTGTTCGGAGATTACTGGGATTCATGGGAATAATTTTATTTTTTCTTGTCCTTCTATGATTAGAAAGGAGACGTCATGTATCACCACATAGTTGCCAGTTATTTCAAATTAATGTCTATTGAAGAAAAAAAAGATAGTTACCAGTGTGGAGTAATCCCTAGAGAAGTGAATTTAGCCATAAGAAGTCATTTAGGTAGCGAGCTCAACTTCCCCAAGTGCTGCAAGCACACACATTTGTCTCAAAGTGAGTAAGAATGAGCGGAGCTCTCTCGGCGCCGTGGGTGGCTGTCCTGCGTGTTTGCAGGGCGGGGAGAGGCTCTTAATCCCGTGGCTCCTCTCTCCTCTGCAGTTTTTCCCCTACATCCTGTTGCTGTTCGCCATCCTCCTGTACCTGCCCACTCTGTTCTGGCGTTTCGCAGCCGCTCCCCATCTCTGCTCAGACTTGAAGTTCATCATGGAAGAACTTGACAAAGTTTACAACCGTGCCATCAAGGCTGCAAGGAGTGCACAGGACCTCGACCTGCGAGATGGAGCCTGCCCAGTCCCAGGTGTCACTGAGAACGTAGGGCAAAGGTAACTGGGCCCCAGCAGGCAGCTCGTCAGCTTTGCAGTACCAGTTCTCTGCCCTTCTCCTGCCAGCCTAGACCTAGAGTTGGGCTGGGAGCAGGGAGGGCGTCATCTACCTAGTGACGGCTCATGGGACCCAGAGATACTCGCTTTCCTTAGGTGTCACCCTCACCCTTCGGTCTCAGCACCGGTCTTCTGTCCTTTGACTCCTTTGTTGAGTGAAAATCATTCTCTCATCTCCTGAAATGTCCTCCTCATGGGGGAGCTGCCCAGGGTACTGTATGAAGCTTGCTTTGCTTTGATCAATTTACTCCTTAATGGAGAATCAGAGAGGATTTCCCAACAACTGAGCTTAGAGAAAGGATGTGAAAGAAATGGGGAAGAAGTGAGTAGTGCCTTGCCTGGAACATGCTCCCTCTAGTCCTTGTTACCAATAATAGGAAAAGTAGTATGAATAGCTGTTAGTTTTTGAATGCATTAATAGATCCCAGACACTGTGTTGAGTGCTTTACCTACATGACCTCATTTAACCCTCAGAACAACATTATTAACTAAATGCATTTATTTACCTCCCCTTCCCCTTTTTTTCCAGATAAAAATGCTACCGTACAGCTGCAGATGGGAGAAAGGGACCTGAGCTGTGTCTGTCAGGCCCCTCACCTGCTGAGCTGTATCTGTCAGGCCCCTCACCTGCTGAGCTGTATCTGTCAGGCCCCTCACCTGCTGAGCTGTATCTGTCAGGCCCCTCACCTGCTGAGCTGTATCTGTCAGGCCCCTCACCTGCTGAGCTGTGTCTGTCAGGCCCCTCACCTGCTGAGCTGTGTCTGTCAGGCTCCTCACCTGCTGAGCTGTGTCTGTCAGGCCCTGCACCTGCTGATCTGTCCCCACCTCCTGCCTGTAGGAAGCACAGACAGCTGGAGCTGGGCTGAAAACTTCTTTACCTTATTCTGCATATTTAGTGGAAAATCACAGTTTAACCAAAAAGAAAGGCAGTTCCTATTCAGGAACTAATCCATTTAACAAACATTTATTACTTACTAAGAATTCGCAAATAGTAACTCATTAATTAAGCCATCTTTAAAATGTGAAGGAAGAAAGTATTTTGTTACTCCTTTCTTCCTTTTCTTTTTTTTTTCCTAACCTGCTTTTATTCTCTAATACTGTAATGAAGTAATAGGTAGTCAGGTGCGGGCGTTTTGAGATTTCTAGTGTGACATTGGTAGGTGTGTTTATGCTTTTCATAATCGATGGTCTTGGCGAATGTCTTAAGTTATTTTTGTTTCCTTTTCTTTTTAGTTTGTGGGAGATATCTGAAAGCCATTTCAAGTACCCAATCGTGGAGCAGTACTTGAAGACAAAGAAAAACTCTAAGTATTTAATCGTCAAGTACATCAGCTGCCGGCTGGTAACCCTCACCATTATACTGTTAGCCTGTGTCTACCTGGGCTATTATTTCAGCCTCTCCTCACTTTCGGATGAGTTTGTGTGTAGCATCAAGTCAGGGATCCTGAGAAATGACAGCTCCGTCCCCGACCAGTTTCAGTGCAAACTCATCGCAGTTGGCATCTTCCAGTTGCTCAGCTTCATCAACTTTATAGTGTATGTCCTGCTGGCCCCTGTGGTCATCTACACGCTGTTTGTTCCATTCAGGCAGAAGACAGATGTTCTCACGGTCTACGAAATCCTGCCTACCTTTGATGTTCTACATTTCAAGTCTGAAGGATACAACGACTTGAGCCTCTACAATCTTTTCTTGGAGGAGAATATTAGTGAGCTCAAGTCATACAAGTGCCTTAAGGTACTGGAGAATATTAAAAGCAGTGGTCAGGGGATCGACCCACTGCTCCTCCTGACCAACCTGGGCATGATCAAGATGGACGTTGTTGATGGCAAAACTCCCAAGTCTGCAGAGACGGTGGGAGAGGAGCAGGGGACCCGGATGGCAGAGCTCAAAGGTAGGGTTAGAGCTACCGGGCGGAGGCTGCCGGAGCCCACACAGCGAGTTTGCGGCAGCCTTTTAACAGTACTGACAGCTTTCCCCTGCCCATCAAGTGTGATCTCAGGTGGAACCCCTCAGTATGGGGAAAGATCGGGAAACCCCGAATTTCCAAAGAAGAAGAACATTTTGCTTTCACTGGAGGTTCTGTCTTCCTTGGCTCACCCTCTGTGTCCTACCCCACCTCGGAAGCCAGCACTCCTCCCTGGTGTCTTTCTTGTTTGTTTTTGTCTTGTCTTACTGGCTTTTCTCTGTGAGCCCCTGATCTTCATGCCTATTATTCTCTGATTTTCTCTTTCAAAATGGACTGGAAGTTTGTTGATTTTTTTTTTTTTATTTTTTATTTTTGGGGGGGGATTCATTGAGGTTACAAAGAGTTAGGTTACACTGATTGCATTTGTTAGATAAAGTCCCTCTTATAATTGTGTCCTGCTCACAAGGGGTGTGCACACACTGTGACTCCCCAACCCCTTACCTCCTCCCCTCTCCTTACTGGCTCATTCTGCCACCCTCCCCACTTGTATTAGCTCATCTACTGCCTTCATATTAGTATTGAGTACATTTGATTCTTCTACATTCGTGTGGTGCTTTACTAAGAAAATGTGTTCTACTTCCATGCAGGGTAATACAAAAGATGTAAAGTCTCCATCTTTCTTAATGGCTGAATAGGACTCCATGGTATACACATACCACAACTTGTTAATCCATTCCTGTGTTAGGGGACATGTAGGCTGTTCCCATATTTTGGCGACTGTAAATTGAGCTGTGATAAACAGTCTAGTGCAAATATCCTTATGATAAAAGGTTTTTTTTTCTTCTGGATAGATGCCTAGTAATGGAATTGCAGGATCAAAAGGGAGGTCTAATTTGAGTTCTTTGAGGATTCTCCATACTTCATTCCCAAAAGGTTGAATTAGTTTGCAGTCCCACCAGCAGTGTAAAAGTGTTCCCTGCTCTCCACATCCATGCAGCATCTGCAGCTTTGAGACTTGGTGATGTGGGCCATTCTCACTGGGGTTAGGGGATGTCTCAGGGTAGTTTTGATTTGCATTCCTGAGATGATTAGGGACGATAAGCATTTTTTCATATGTTTTTAGCTATTTGTCTTCTTAGAAGAAGGTTCTGTTTATCTCCCTTGCTCAGTGATAAATGGGATTGTGGGGTCTTTTTGTTGTTGATTAATTTGATTTCTTTATAGATCCTAGTTATCAAGTTTTTGTCCGATTCATGATATGCAAATATCTTTTCCTATTCTGAAGGTTGTCTGTTTGCTTTGGTTGTTGTTACCTTAGCTGTAGAAGCTTTTCAGTTTAATTAAGTCCCATTTGTGTATTTTTGTTGTTGCAAATGCCATGGACATCTCCTTCATGAAATCTTTCCCCAGGCCGATATCTTCAAGTGTTTTCCCCACAGTTTCTTTGAGGATTTTTATTGTTTCATGCCTTAATTTAAATCTTTTATCTATCTTAAATTAATTTTTGTAAGTGGTGAGAGGTGTGGGTCCAGTTTCAGTCTTTACATGTGGTTATCCAGTTCTCCCAGCGCCATCTGTCAAATAGGGATTCTTTTCTTTTTTTTTTTTTTTTTGAGACGGAGCCTCAAGCTATCCCCCTGGGTAGAGTGCCATGGCATCACAGCTCATAGCAACCTCCAACTCCTGGGCTAAAGCGAGTCTCCTGCCTCCGCCTCCCAAGTAGCTGGGACCACAGGC